>JAGIQG010000021.1:18280483-18535483 GCA_024679065.1 Sphyrna mokarran | reverse complement strand
GGGTTTTAAGTAATATAATGATCTGGTTTATGTGAACGAACAATGGGCCCTGAAAGAGCACAAGAATCATCAGGGCGAAGTAACTCACTGACACAATATATAGAAGGAAACTTTTCATTCACAAACACATATGTGATGTCTCAGTAGATTGCCCTCCATGAATTCATCAAAAAATAAATAAAAGCAATATGACCAACTCTATGTGGGACAGTTTCCAAATCTTTTGATTATAACTCTTGTCTTTATCTGTGAGGTGGCAAAGTAGCACGGTGGTTAACACTGCTACCTCACAGCACCAGGGACCTGTGTTCAATTCCCAGCTTGGGTCATTGTTTGCATGGAGCTTGCACATTCTCTGCATGAGTTTCCTTCGGGTGCTCCAGTTTAGCCCCACAGTCCAAAAGACATGCTGACTATACTAAATTCTCCCTCAGTGTACCTGGTGCCAGAGTGTGGTGACTAGGGGATTTTCACAGTAACTTCATTGCATTGTCAGTGCAGGCTTACTTGTGACACTAATGAATAAACTTTATCATTAAAATAGCTCACTTTAATGAAAGTGCATTATCCAAACAGGAACATAGATGCTCAACATACAAAAACACCTTTAAAGCTTATTTTGCAGCTGACCTGTTGGACTGATTTGTCTCATTTTACTAAAAATTGAAACCTCTCTGTTCCAATCACAGCAACTTCTGTAATTATCCACTTGCCCATTAAGTCACTGGCAAGCACTAATACAAGATACTTAAAGATAAATAGGTAATATACAACCACATATAACATGTGAGACAAAAATCTCAAGTAATAGACTGAGTTCTTGCCTTAACGAGGAAATCAATGCAGCTTAAGGCAACTGCTGCAAGAACACAGGATGAGGAGTGGCTATTCAGTTCATCAAGCCTGTCCTACCATTTGATGAGTCCCTGGGTGATCTTCATCCTAATTCCATCAACCCGCCCTGGTTCAGAAGCAAAAATGGAAAATCTGAGCAGGTCAGACAGCAGCTGTGGAGAGACAATAGAGCCAAAATTTCGAGCCTGGATGACCCATTGAGAGAGATGAAGACATGGAAAGTAGGACACAATCTATAAGGTGAAGGGGAGGGGGCTGTAATTGATTGGGGAATGGACAAAAAGGGAAAGTAAATGGTGATGATAAAGGTGAGGAATGATGCTAAGAGCATCCATTAAGAGATTGGAATATGTAACTGACATAACAAAAAGTGCAGACTGATAGCCCAAATCTGATGGAGCTGGGAAATCAGATGAAAGCGAGATTTAGGAGTTGAAAAATAAAAAATGAGAATATGAAGTAACAAAAAGGGATTAATAAGATCAAAAGAAGAATTGAAATAAAATAAATGGAACTGGAGTGGAGGTGGAGGAGATAATTCCTTGTTACCCATGGCTGACAAAAATTACTAATCTCAGATTTAAATTAATTAAACTACCATCTGCTGTGTTTCTATGGCAGATTGTTCCACCTTTTAGATAAAGAGAAGTAATTTTTGAACAGCCAGAAGCTCAGTCATCATTAATGTTTAAAATAGAGACTGATGGATGTCTGATAAGCAATAAAGTAAAGGGTTCTGGGGATAACAAGTGCAAAAGGAATTGAAGTGTCTGATTAGCCATGATCATGTTAAGTGGTGGAGCAGGTTTGATGGGTTGAATGGCCTACCCTTGTTCTTATGTTCCTAGCATCACTCTTAAATTGGCTGGCTTGGATTTTAAATCTGTCCCCTTTTCCTTTATTCCCCCCACCAATGTTTCCATCTACCCCATCAATTACTTGCAGAATTCTAAAATACCTTAATAAAATCGCCCTTTGAACCTTGTTATTCCTAGTAACCTAGCTTAATTTACATAATCAGCCCAGATAATTTGCTTCTTGGAGGCTGGTGGCATTCTAGCGAATACACAACTTTTCCAAAGCTAATTTGTCCATTCTAACATGCAATGTCTACAACTATATACGGTACTCACTAACTAGGGCTTAGTGAAGCTGTAATAAAACATCCTTATTCTGTTAACATTCCAATAGTTTATAAAAATTATTTTTGTACCTGACAAAATGCACTTCAGCGATCAGTGTACATGGCTTCCTAAATTTATTTGGTTCTGCATCATTCTTAGATTTAACTCTTTTTTTTTTAAAAAAAAAAGTCAAAACCTATTCTATTTGGTCCAAAATAAATAAGATCAAGCCTTTGCCATGCTCTGCTTTTCAATATATTTTATGCTCCTATCTGCATTATTTACCATGCTACCAAGCTCTGTGTTATCAACAAATGTGGATACATGGTTCTCTACAGTGTTACCTAAGTCATTAATGAAGATAGTGAATAATTGAGGCCCCAACACTGATCCTCAAGGAACTCCACTAATCTCTCTAGTCACTTCCTTCCAATTCAAGCATACGCACATTATCTCTGTTTTCTATACTTAACCAATCTTCAAGTCAGGCCAGTAATCTGCCTGAAATTCCCCAAACTTTAATTTTAGAGAATATGCTTTCATGAAATTTTATTGAATACGTTCTGAAAGTCCTAAGCTACAATATTTTTCAAGTGGGTCAGATGACATCCCATGACATTTTTGTAGTCTAAATCTGATCTGAATCCTCAGAATAATAAATGTGAATTCATCAATGTTACTGTTACAATAATGAAAAACCTTCTTATTCTGTTAGTACATTTTGGAGAAAGGATGATCATGAGAAATAATGCATTTATGATTTAGAATATGTATTATTTCTATGGTATTTGTGACTATGAATTATTGGAGAATTAAATATACAATGTATGGAGAATATAATGATTAGATGATATGAAATTTCATATGTGGTGCTTATGATTGACATGTTGGAGAACCATCAGAGCGTAATAGAGCAAAACCCTTGAGTGACAACCTTGACAATCAACTAAAGTTGATCATCATAGGGCTGTAGTCTATCAATGTATAGGATTTATTCCCTGGATAATTAATTTTGAAAGCTTGAAATATATTCTAGGATCTTAGTTTAAAATGACTTTGGCACAAGGCAACAATTATGCCCAGGCCATTTATGCAGGTGACAACAAGACTTGATGTTTTCTAAAAGCAAACTTGAGAGCAACAAAAGGAGTGATATACCGAAATAGAAAGTGAAATATCCTACACAACACATCTTCACATTCCACAACCAATCATAAGGCATAGGAACACGGTAAGGAAATCCTGTCCACATTAAATAAGTGTCTGTATATTTAATGAGTTCAGAGCTACAAATATTGCCTCAGGTACATGTAATACATATTTTCAGAGGTTATATAATTTGGCATTTGAGAAGCTCGGTATAATTTCTCTAGCAAAACCAAACATTTCTTATTGCAAGATTACAGATTTTTAATTTATTTGAAATTGTCACAAATGAAACAACAATTTGTCTGTACATTTCCCCAACTGAACATCTATACCTTATATGAATGTGCAGAAAGGGCATAGTCATTCAAAACATGTTTTTCTTTTAAAACATTTTGGTATTTTACATTCTGGTATTTTAAAACCAGAAACTTCTCCCACTAATCAACCAGAGAATGGATCCCACTGTCATTGTCACTCCCTCAGTTTATCTTTGGCAAATTTTTAGTTCAATCCTCTGTCCTTATTTGCTATTTTCTCTTTCAAAATATTTTGCTTACAGCTCTAGCTGTAAAACATCTTTTGAACACTTGGGATGATTTTACATCCTTCCAGGCACTCATAACAGCCAGAAAATGTGTTTAACGTAACACAGACTTGTAATGCACTGAATTTCTTAAGATAAAGATGTTGCTTAAAGTTTGCAAAGCTTGATTTTTCTTTTGAGAAAGGACGTGCACATCCTGTTTGTTTAGAATTGGGTTACAATGCAACAAATAGTCAAGAAAAGGATGCCTGTCACTTTGATAATATGGAAGAACGGGGGATTACATCTCCAATGTGAATTGACTGTGGAAGGTCCAAAATTCAGATGGTCTCATCATCAAATGCTGTAATGTTGAAATCCAGCTGAAAATTGGAGTGGTTATGGATCTCTTGCCTCGCATATCTGATTCAGGACAAGATTATAAATCTAATTGATTTTGGACTGTTCCTTTGAGGTCTTGAGTTACATTAATTTTCCTATGGAAATATCAATGTTTGTAACTGCATCCTTAGCTTCCATTGTTCCAAATACTGCATATTTTAAATTTGCACAAAAAATACTAGGGGAACAGGAGTGGTGCAGTTCACCACCATGTTTGCCACAGAGATATGTTGAAGTAAGTAGGCAGCATTGATAGTTCAAATACGGTACTTATTGAGTTGATTTCAGATGGAACCATTTTAAAATACCTTTTATTACTTTGATAAAGTCATACTTATTTGAAAAATCATACTTACCTGCTAACTAATTTTTAATTTACCAAGGAATTTGGCATTGTAGGTGGCTATTCCCTTGATAAAGTTATTCTTATCCCCCTGTTAATGGGACCAATATTTCAAACATAGTTGTGCTGTAATTTCCAAGAGCCCATGAGAACGTATGGAATTGTGAAAAAAAAATTGCTAAATTCAGATTCCCACTGCCTGCTAGGAGATTCTATTTTTAATGCAAGTGGTGCCCCCCCCACCCCCCAACCAACCCCTGTCCTCATCCCTGTACTTCAGGTGTACCTCTGAGGGTGAACTGAAATTTTTAAAAAAATAAATAAATAACAATCATTCATCAGAACATAACTGTTAGCAAATAAGTTTTGTCTAGCCAACAGGTCGACTAGATTCATGCAAAAATATAATGCAAAATATATATCATTTTAAAAAAAAAACTTCATGCCTACGCCAAGACAAAAAAAGCACAATTCATGAGAATGAGACACATCTCTTTGCATTATCATTGACCTCACTTTTCAACCTCTCATTAAACTGAACAAAAGCATAAATTGGAATAGTTTGGCACTGTACAGTAAAAATTCACAACACATGTAATCATAAGTAGCCATTGATGAAATGAGACTCCTTTACTTCAGGGTGGACTACAACCCAATTTCTGTCTGCAAGAAGACATAAATAAGTTTAAAAACTGTCATCCACCACAGTGTCTCAACCAGCATCATTCTCTTATATCAAAGCTAAGTGCATCATCTTTCTGTACTATATGCAAGGCTATTTGTTTTGACTGTGTGATTGCAATGCTACAATCATTAAATCTTAAAACATTGAGACCTTTGTAAGAAGCCAATAAGTACGAAAAGTCACGTTTTTGGGTAGTGGAGCATTAGAGCATGTTCTGAAAAGGTCGTAGAAATTTATATTAATTATCAGACAGTGTCAACTTAATTGAAGATGCATTTGCAACATGGTCTGGAGAAGGATGTCATAATCAGAAGGCTCTGAAATATAATTTAATCACTAGTAATAAAAGCATGACTATTAGATTTCTGGAAAATCTTTAGTTTTTTATGAGCTTGTAATTTAGACAATCTTATCAACTAGTTTGAAACTCCTACACACTATTATTGGCCACTTGGGGCTCCAACATTGAGGTATATCAACTTGAATAGATAATGTTTCCTAGGGCAATTCTCAGGTGCATTTGAAAACTATTACTAAATGAAAGTGTTTTAGTGAAATTTCAAAAACTAACTTCTGTTTTATGACAATTTTAATACACAGAATGGTTTTTCTCCTATCTGCAATTCACCCACAAACTGACTTTGAAGAAAGGAGCCAAGGAGTGAACAAGTAAATGCTTATTTTCAAGATGAGATATAGTGTGATTCCAAATTAACTAATTCCTGGAGTGCTTGTAGTGTATAATGTTGAAGGATCTGGATGTAAAAAAAAAAAATCAACTTTTTGAAAAAGCAATTCACTGGTTGACATCAATCCATTATTCAGTGGGTACAGTTAATCGCAGGGCTTTGGGCTTGTTCCAATCTCTCAGGTTGCAATTATATTATTTCTTACCTCGCTATTTATTCATCAATAAACAGTCTAATGTTGGAGCAGCTCAACAAAAACAAATATGATGGGCAATGAATGCTGGCCAGCCAGCGATGCCTTTGTCCCACAAATAAATAAAACAAAATGACATGTCATTAATAATCATTACAGGGAATGAGCAGCATGACTTAGTAGTTACAAATAAAATTCACACACCAAATATAACCCGGCATCATGATATGCCTCTCTCTCTCTCTCTCATAACATTATGACATGGAGATGCTGGCATTGGACTGGGGTAAACACTAAAGTCTTACAACACAAGGTCAAAATCCAACAGGACTTTTACTTGCACAAGCCACTGGCATTTGGAGACTTGCCTCTTCATCAGGCAAGTGGGAGTTCTGTTCACAAGCAGGGTATTTGGGAACACAAGCCACTAACTTTCAGAGCACTGCTCCTTCATCGGGTAAGTGGGAGTTCTGTTCCCAAATAGGGAACAGAAGGGGCAGTGCTCTGAAAGCTAGTGGTTTGTGCTACCACATAAACCTGTTGGACTTCTTACTGTGTATAACATTACCCCATTCCTATTTACCAAGAATAAACACGTGGAATGAGAATATGAAAATGTTCCTGGGAATGGTTGGAATGATTCACTACACAAGATTTGGTCATTGTCTAAATATGGGAGTTGGCTCATTACTTAGTAATATCACTCTTAGAGAAAAATTTGTGAAAAATGAAAATTAAAGGACTTTTCTTTCAAAGCCAGTTCGCAGGAAGAAAAGCTTAACTGTCGCCTTCACTTTATTTCTGAAATAGATCCAAATCTACTCCAAGGGTAAAGCAGCAAAAGCCTAAAAGGATACAATGCAGATGAAGAAGAGGCCATCTCACAGAGAATGGGATTGTACTGGAGCTCATCTCATTAATATGCTAACTCTCCAATTACCTGCAAAAAAACTGGGCTGATATGATATATAATACATATATAAGAAGTCGGGTTTGATGCTGTTTTCCTCTCTCTCCCTCCACTGATGCTGCCCGACCAGTTGAGCCTCCTCAGTAATTCCTGTTTATCTTTCAGATATCCAGCTTCCAGGTCGTGTGCGTTGCCCAGTGCGGAGCTCCTGCCCTACCCGCCATACAATCCAGTCATCGGCCAATTTAATTCATTCGTGAATCTGCCGGAGGAGCGGGTGACAGTGGGGCGAAGTAGCTCAGCTTCCCATTTAGAGACGAGATTCACTGAAGCGGCCAAAGCTGGAGCGGTGCACGGGAGAACTAGGCTGAAGCGTTGCCGCGTTAACACCACAGTGAAGGGTTGCTTTGAACCATGTTGGGGGCGACACAGAAAGCAGTTTGTTAGTACACTGGAATACGGAGCAATTAGCCTCGGCTGCTGGAGCTAGGATTGGACCCTGTCTGCACTGCCCACGTTAAAATCCGCTTCTAGTACTTTGCAAACCCCACAAGTCAGCTTAGACGGAGCCAAGATTTACCTGGGAATTTTTACACTGGGGGAAGGGCGCTGAGCTCTTGATCTCTCTGCTGGGGTGGGGTGTTTTTTTGGGGGGGGGAGGTGGGGTAGCATTTTAAATACTGGTTTGGAGATCATCGCCATTGAGCAGAGTTCTCTGAGTCTCTGTGACATCCTGGAGTCTGGATTTGTCCTGGCGGCTGTCACTGCGGTCAGCCTCATCGAGCCCGCTCACCTTCTTCAGGCACAGCACGTTCTGAAAGCTCTTCTTGAAGTTGTCGGACAGGAAGGCGTAGAGGATGGGGTTGGCGCAACTATTAGCGTAGGACAGGATGACCACGAACTCGTAGAAGCCCTTCATGGCCAGGGTGGGCTTGACATCCACAGCCAGGGGCAGGAAGTTGAAGATGTAGAAAGGCAGCCAGCAGAAGACAAAGACGGCCACCACGATGGAGACCATTCTGGTGACCTTCTTCTCGGATCTCTTGCGCTTGGAGGATCCCACGCGGATGCCTGAGGCTTTGACCTTGATGATGATCATGAGATAGCAGAGGCAGATGATGGTGAGGGGCAGGAAGAAGCCCAGGGCGAAGGTGTAGATGCCGAAGGCGGTGTACCAGGAGGGGTTCTGGCTGGGCCAGGTGATGGTGCAGCTGCTCCTGCCGTTGCGGGTCTGCACGGCCGAGTAGATCATGATGGGCAGAATGACCAGCAGCGAGACGAACCACACCGCCCCGTTCACCAGCTTGGCCAGCCGGGGCTTCCGCCACTTGGAGGACTTGATGGGGTGCACCACGGCCAGGTAGCGGTCGATGCTCATCACGGTCAGGCAGAAGATGCTGGTGAACTGGTTGATGCCGTCCAGGGTCATCAGCACCCGGCAGGCGGCCTGGCCGAAGGGCCAGTGGGCCAGGGCCGCCTGGGTGGCGAAGAAGGGCAGCGCCACCATGAAGAGCTCGTCGGCGATGGCCAGGTTCAGGATGTAGATGTTGGTCACCGTCTTCATCTTGGCGTAGCGGAGGATCACGTAGATGACCAGCGTATTGCCGCTGAGACCCACCACGCACACTACAAAGTAGATGAAGGGCAGGAACACGCTGCCGCTCATGTCCAGCTCAGTCTGGTTGGTGGGCTTGCTGATGTTCTGGGGGAGACTCGGGTAGATCCCGCTGGAGAGGTTTCCCCCTTCCTCGAGGAGCCATTCCGCCGTGGTGCTGAGCGGCGGGGAGAGGTCCAAAGCCATCCTTCTGTGTGTTTGTGTCACCCTGGACTGATCCTTCACCCCAGCCTGGGCATTACACCAGGTTAAAGTCCAACAGGTTCATTTGGTAGCACGGGCTGAGCATTACAGACAAGGACCTGCAGCAAAAAAGGTACCAAAAAAGGCTTTACTCAGCACCCACTCTTATTTTATCAGTGCAATAAGTAATATACTTGTATTAAAATAACGTATTAATATAAAAATCAATGCACTCTTTTTAACAACATCAATAGGCGAATTTGCAGCTAACTGCACTCAGTTTAACAGGTTCTATTCCATAATGTCTATTCCATTTTAAACACAGATTCTCATTCTCAAATCCTTCCCGAAAACCGCCACCCCACCGACCTGTGTTCATCCAGTCTTTTTGCTCCAGTTTCGCGGCAGAGGCATCCAGGAAATGTTTGGGACGCCCTTTCTCTATTCAACCCCCTGCCAGGTTCAATCCCAGGACAGGTGGGATGTGGGAGCCAAAGTCATCAAAGCCAAAACTCAGGGTCATCTCGGCGTTGTTTCATTTATTGAGTCGTGGGGCAGGGCTGGAGTTTGCCAGCCAGCATTTATTGCCCATTTCTAGTTGCCCCTTGGAGGGCAGCTGAGAGTATTTCACGTTTCCTTTTAAAAAAAAAACAAACCTGACACTCTCTAACCCTGGACAGCAGAGATGCTGCAAAATTCCCAGTGACTGACACAAGGAATGCAATGTAATGAAATGCAATGATCTCACGGAAGGGTCAGAATCCACGCAAAATATCTTAACATTTTTTTAAAAAATTATCAATTCTAGGAAGGGTAAAAAGCCTCGGTAATCCGTCGGAATTTTATTTTTGAGATGCAAGTTGATTCTCCAAACGCTGGGAAGGAAGAAAATCTAGGTTCTCCTCTCGCCATGCATTTTAGCTCATGTCACCAGTGTCTATGCACTGAGCAGCTTAGACACCTGTGGAATTCACCGTTCTTCCCAAATGGATTTGAAAGGTATTCCTGGCGCTTCTGAGATGTCACATTTCGATAATAAACCCTGAACCTTGGAAGCTGTGAACTGAGCCTCCAGACAGTCTGGACTGCTGCATTCACTATTGTAGACACCCTCTCGTCTTTACTATTCAGCCCCTTGAGCAGCCTCCTTCCATTCTGAGCTGACCAGCCCCCTTTTGTTGGAGGGTGGGAGGGGAAGGAGGGGGACACACACACACCTGTTGACACTTACCTTCCAGGGAGAGGGGTGCAAGAAACCAGCAATCCAATCCCGTCCGCCTGTTGAGTTTCAGATAAGCATTGGAATAAGCTACCGTCTGATTTCATACCCAGCCCAAAAGCAGGAGTGGGAATCTCCGGGGCTGTGGAAGTGGCTGAAAGCACCTTTGCCAGTGGCATCCAAGTGTTTGGAAAGAGCCGACGAGAGGGTGGGAGAGAGATGTGAGCAGATCCCAGTAAGCCTGGTCTCAGGGAGAGACAGAGACGCAGCCCAACCTTAGGAATCTCCGCTGCTCTCGCGGAAGGAAGTAGCAGCCTCAACTGGTGCACACACGATGGAGCCAGAGCAGTGAGTGCTGATAGCAATTGATGTTAAATATCTCCGACGTTTCCAACGTATGCTTCCTACGTCAGGCTGAAGGCAGATAGCGAGCTCTTAGATCCCCGCGGGGTTACATATGTCTGACTGCAGTAACCAGCAACACAGAGCGGAGGAAGCAGCAGAACTATAGCATTCCCAGCAGAACTATAGCATTCCCAGCAAAATTACAGCATTCCCAAGAGATCTATAGCATCCTCAACAGAAGTATAGCAGTCTGAACACAACTAGCATTCTCCTTCACCTATACTATGCTGTATTAAGTGTTCATGCTATAAAGGCACATCAGAGAACATCCTTTTGAGTGTAGGTGAGCAACTTCATTCATTCCCACGAAATAGGAGGCTTTATTTGGCCGTAATGGGGTGGATGGGGGGGTGTGTGTGATAAGTCACTATGGGAAAGCGGGGAACGGGGGAGTAAGTCGCTGTTAACTCCCACACTAATCTGGAAGGTGCAGACTGGACTGGCTCTGTCTCTGCACTTGCCAGAAGCAGTGAAAACACTCGATGCTGCAGAGGGTTATATAGCTGGGCTCTATCGACATGTTCTGTGATGTCCACTGCTCAATTCCCATTTCATGTTCTATGAAGTGGATGCAACCCTGTCCCTCTGCCCCTCCCCCCCCCCCCCCCCCACACACACACATGGTGCGAAGGACAGATGTGAGTGTGTGTGAGTTTGTGTGAGTGAAAGTGCGAGTGTGTGAGTATGAAAGTGTGTGTGAGTGAGTGTGCGTGTGAGTGTGTAAGTGGGCATGAGTTTGTGATCGTGACTGTGTGTGTGTGTATATGACTGTGTGTGTTTGTGTAAGTGAGTATGAATGTGTGTGAGAGTGTGTATGTGTGTGTTAGGCTGTGTGAATGTGTGTGTGAGAGAGGGTGTGTGCGCGTTAGGCTGTGTGAGTGTATGTGTGAGAGAGAGTGTGTGCGTGAGAGAGTGTGTGTTAGGCTGTGTGAGTGTGTTTGTGAGTGTGTGTTAGGCTGTGTGAGTGTGTTTGTGAGTGTGTGTGTGTGAGAGGGAGTCTGTGTGTTAGGCTATGTGAATGTATGTGAGTGTGTCTGCGTGTGTGTGTGTGTTAGGCTGTGTGTGTATGTTGAGGCTGTGTGAGTGTGTGTTGGTGTGTTGGGCTATGTGAGTGTGTTGTTTCACATGGAAATGGGGAAGGAGCGATATTGGGATTGGATTGCAAATGGTAGGAGGCAGGGAGGCTGTTCTGATCTGATGTAGGTGCGCTGACTTTTGCCTGGGTAAAATCCGCTTCCGGCGTGAAAGATAACAGGGACGGAGCTCCCAACCTGTGTGAGCGCATTGGTGAAGTGCAAGAGGATAGGCGGAGTGACAGAATCGACAGCAACCGCGAATTGCAATCTCTTCTGGTGAGAGATCACCGCTCCCCCCTGCTCCTGACAGTGAGAAAGAGCCCAGTGGAGTAGACGCCTGGAAACATGGTAGGACAGAAAGAGTCAATCATGTCTCTCCTTCAACTCTAATCATGTTGTTGGAATGTGTCACTTTTATGCACTGCTGCGCCTGAATTTTACAAGTTTGCTGAGGACATTTGCAGTGGGATCTGAGACAGGGCAATGTGGAAAATGTGTTTAGAATCTTTACTAACATCACTCTCTTCAATGGTGACATTGAGCGGGTTTAGTCGCCAGGTTTTTCTTGGGTGAATGTTACCTGAATTGCGCTCCAGTTTTCTGATCTATCTTCCCAGTAAATCCGTCACTTCAAACCATTTATCATCTTTAAAACCATTTTAATCTGAAAACACTCGAGTGTTTCGAGGGGAAGGGGATAGAGTGGCGGATGACTGAGTTGGGAGATAGAGTGGGGAGGGGCTTAGATTGACGGAGGAGATAGAGAGTGAAATGGAGCTGCAGGGATCGAGTTGGGAAGAGGGGTTGAGTGGGGGGAATAGAGAGGGAAGGCGAATAGAGTCAGGGTATAGAGTGAGGAAGGGGTTAGATTGAGGGAGGGGATAGACTGGGGAATAGAGTTGTGGAGATAGTGGGTAGACTGAGGGGACAGAATTGTGAGGGATAGTGTGGGTTGGGTAGAGTGAAGGAGGGGGTATAGGGTGGAGGATGCATAGAAGAAAGAATAAAGACCAAAGAAAAGTGCGGGAACAGGCCCTCCAGCCCTCCAACCTGCACCAAACATGCTGCTGGTCTGAACTAAAACGCCATATCCTTCTGGGGACCATATCCCTCTACTCCCATCCTACTCATGTACTTGTCAAGATGCTCCTTAAAAGCCACTATCATATCTGCTTCCACTATTACCTCCAGCAGCGAGTTCCAGGCACCCACCACCCTCTGGGTAAAAAAAAACTCACCTTATACAAATCCTTTAAATTTTGCTTCTCACAATTTGAACCTATGCCCCCTAGTAATTGACCTCTGGGAAAAAGCTTCTGACTATCTATTGTGTCCATGTCTCTCATAACATGGTAGACTTTTATCAAGTCGATCCTCAACTCTGTCATTCCAGTGAGAACAAACCAAGCTTCTTCAATCTTTCTTCATAGCTAACATTCTCCACACCAGGCAACATCCTGGTAAATCTTTTCTGTACTCTCTCCAAAGCCTTCTCATACTTCTGGTGGTGTGCTGACCAGAACTGAACACTATATTCCAAGTGCAGCCTAACTAAGGTTCTATAAAGTCAATTTTTAAACTCAATGCCCTGGTCGATGAAGGCAAGCATGCCATATGCCTTCTTGACTATCTTCTACAACTGTGCCACCCAGATCCTCTGCCTATCAATACTTTTAAGGGTTCTGCCATTTACTGTATATTTCTCATCTGTATTAGACCTTCCAAAACGTAATATCCCACATTTGTCCAGATTAAACGCCATCTGCCATCTCTCTGCCCAAGCTTCCAATCAATCTATATCCTATTGTCTTCTGATGGTCCTCATCACTATCTGCAATTTGACCAACCTTTATGTTATCCACAAACTTACTAATCAAACCAGTTACATTTCTTCCAAATCATTCAAATATATTACAAACAGCACTAGGATAGAGTGAGTTAGATGGATAGATTTGGGGGAGGGATGGATAGAGTGTGGGATAAATAGAGAGGGGGTGGATAGAGTGGGAGAGTTGGTTGGAGAGGGGAGATGGAGAGAATGGGCAAGGGGGTTAGATGGAGTGATAGGGAAGGGGATAGAGTGTTGTGTTAGATAAATGTAGAGGATGGGTAGGGTGGGAGGGACGGCTAGAGCAGGGGATGCACAGAGTGGGGGAGGGGGTTACAGTGGGGTAATGGACAGAGTAGGGGCGGGGGATAGAATGGAGAGGGGGCTACAGTGGGGGAAGTGAATAGAGTGGGGAGGAGAGAGTGGGGAATGGGTAGAGAGGGGGATGAATAGAATAGGGGCTGGATAGAGTAATACAGTAGTGGAGGAGGTAATAGAGTGGGAAGGGGGTAGAATGGGGGATAGATTGGGGAGGGGGATAGAATGGGTGTTGGATAAAGAATGGGAGATGGATCGAGTGGGGGAAGGGACTAGAATGGGGCATGGATCGAGTGGGGGAGGGGGTTTGAATGGAGCGAGGGGGATCTTTCACGAAAACTTCAGTTCACCTGTAATTTGAACATGAATATCTTGATTTGATGGAGTGATACAGAAGGCGGAATTCTGCTTTTCTAAAGGTATTTACAGTCGGAGAGCATCACAGATAGAGAATAAAGAGCCTTTTAACCGGCACAGCTACAGTTCCCCTTGCAATTCTAAACCTGCGTATGTATCAACTTTGCTGCAATCCCTCTGTTGATTTGTCTGTTCACATCCTCCCTTTCCAACCCCTTTGTAATAATATTCTGTAGCTGAGTTGTCACCTATGGTTCAGTATTTTAGTAAGAACAAACAATTCTACTCCTATCACACTCCCCCCACCCCCGACGATTTGTTTTTTGAACCTGTACCCTTCTATTATTTCTGACGTAGTCATATTGGATTGTTTTTCCCTCCAGACCTGTTGAGTTTATCCAGCCTTTTCTGTTGTTAGTACTCTTTGTTTGAACCTAGAGGAGACCCTGGTTCATCTTCGCTTTTGGTAACAATTTGGTGCGTTTTATTTTAGCTGGCGAAGAAGGGATTAACAGATCGCACTGCATTGAGTTCTTTCGAGAAAGTTTGAGGATTTTTTTTAAAATTACATTCAAGTGACTTCAATAACGGAGATTGTAACTCGGGTTACCAACTACTCTGGCTTCGGAGTTAAGAGAGGCTTGAATAAAACTGTCGAAATATAGAGACCACCAGTGGCAAAGCAGTTTATTTCTTTGTAGAAGGAAGATTTAGCTACGGTAGCTAATAGGGAAAGAGAGCAATTACGCTGAGAGCTTTGTGGACAGAGGCTAATTGATGTGTTGTGCACCTTCTGCCGAGAGTATAGATAGAGATAAACTCACGGCATTTAAGCATTTCTGAAGAATGGCATTATTCACATTATGTTAGAACACAAGTGGTGCCATGCTGTCCATCAACAATTAACACACAGGCTGTCACACCGTACTTTGCCTTATTTCAATACCCAGTGTTCCTTGATGGCTCCATTGGCTCACAGGATTCCACTTAGTGGAGCTTTAATGTGATGTACCTTTATTTAACTTGCTGTTGATGCGCTCTATTCCTCAGTAACAACTCTAATCATTCCTTCCCAAACATATTAAGCAGTGAGAGGAGTAAAATGACATTTCTTTAAAGATATTTCTATTGATGTCTGATAGTTTCTGTCTTCCAAATTTTTGACTCCAGATAATTGACTCCAGATTGGACACATCTGCTTTTCATGATTCGCCTTTGGAAATTTCTCACAAATTGGGTACATCAAGTAACTGCATCAACAATAAACACTAGAAAAATGTTCACAATTTTCAGCATTGAAAAGTATTTGCAGCGGTCAAGACTTAACTCAAGTACCAAGAACCAACTGTTCTAAATTTTTTTTTAACTTCAATCTGCATTGAAGGCAAATCATAGCAATTAAGGTTTGTCCACAACACTTTCTCACTCAATTCAGGAAAAAAACTATCTATAAATGGACCAACACCCGCAATGATCAGAAATTGAATCTTTTGAAAGACATTTATTTATAATCTGGACCCTGTCACTCATCACACAAAATAACTAAGATTATTTGTTTCCCATTTAAGACAGGGTTGAGGAGAATTCTCTTCTTTTAGGAGGTCATTAGACTTTGGAATTCTCTTTTCCAGAGAGCAATGGAGGTTGGCATATTAAATACATTCAAGGCTGAGGTTAATGGGGCGGGCAGTGATGATTGGAGAAGGGTATGGCGGCAGCAAGTAGATGGAGTTAAGGTCACAATCAGATTCGCCATGACGTTACTGAATAGCATAGCAGTCTCAAGGCACAGAATGACCCACTCTTGTTCCTATTCCTTCTGACCTTATTATCCTCCTCTTGCTAATTCAGATATTTGAGATGGAGTGTTTAAGGTAATTAAGTTTTAAATTTATTTGTTAGTATCACAAGAAGACTTACATTAATATTGCAATGAAGTTACTGTGAAAATCTCCTAGTCACCACACTTTGGTGCCTTTTCGGGTACACTGAGAATTTAATGCAGATAATCTTAACCAGCACGTCTTTCGGACTGTGGAGCACCTGGGGGAAACCCATGCAGAAACAGGGAGAATGTGCAGACTTCACAGAGACGGTGACCCAAGCCAGGAATTGAACCTAGATCCTTGGCATTGTGTAACCGCTGTGCAGTAAGAAGTCTGACAACACCAGTTTTAAGCCCAACCAATTTATTTATATTTATAAAAATAAATTTTATTTATAAAAATAAATCTGTTGGACTTAAACCTGGTGTTGTCAGACTTCTTACTGTGTTTACTCCAGTCCAACGCTGGCATCTCCACATTATAACCGCTGTGCCACAGTGCCAGCCAGCAGAGAGCATCAGCACCAGGTAAAAACATATCACATGGAATGCTCACTAAATCACATAAGACTCTGAGATGATTTGACAGGGTACATACTGAGGCCGGAATTTTACTGGCATACCAGCCCCTATTCCAGAGGTGGGCTCGGCTCGGAGAACAGCATTCTCCATTGGCCTGGAGTGGGATCTTTGCGAAACTTGGGTAGACATGCCAGTAAAATTCCACCCTGAGAGGTTTAAGTCTCCCTACAACAAAGGGAGCATAGTCTCAGGATAGGATAGCAGCAATTTTGATCGGAGATAGGAAGACTTTTTTTTTCACACAATGGGTTTTGAATCTTTGGAATTCTTGACCACAGAGGTTTGGATGCTCAGTTGTTTTGTGCATTCAATTCTGATAGCAAGAGATTTTTGTACTGTTAAGTGCATCGTAGAATATACGGAAGGGACAGGGAAGATGATGTTAAAGTGGAAAGTCAATCATAATAGTATTGAATGGTGGAACAGACTGGCGGGGCAAATGGTCTACTTCTCCTATCTTGTGTTCTTTTGAATATAAAGGAGGTAACATACCACATACAATTCTCCTGTTGGGTTGTAGGCAATATAGCCACTGAGCCTCATGTCACCTCAAGAAGGACAATACCAGAAACAACAGGCTTTAGAAGCTAAATGGCTATCGGTGTACATTCACATAATTATTTAAAAAAGTAAGCAATACAGCAGAAAGATTGAACTTTCCAATGAACTCTTGAACTTTGAAGACCAATTTAATTTTAAAAAAACACAGTTCCTTCAGTCCTCAGAGCACCTGAAATGAAAAATTTCTCAGAAAGAAGTGAGCAATCTTGTTCCTTAGTGAAAAGAAGTTTTTATCTTTGTACACAGTGCCTAAATTTAAGGTTCAAGAATATAATCCTCAGTTCTCTTGAAAGATGCGCAACGGTAGTAATTTAGTCACCACTTTTACATTGGGTTCCTTGCAATTTTCTTCCCATTAAAGTGAAAGGATTAAAAAGTAGTGAGTGCCAGTGTGAAAACCCCTTTGCTCTCTCAACACAGAGTACATTTTTAGATTCTGCTTTGGTTTACTTTGAGTACATTTGTCATGTTGAAAACTCCTTTTAAAATAAAATCTGAGAACTGGAGAGAGAGCACCGAGAAGATGTCAGTGTTGGTCACAATGGTGTTTATAACGTAGTCAGCAATGGTGATTGGAATTTCCTATCAAACAATGGGTATAGTTTCTGTGCCCCCCGCCACCACTCCCAGAGTGGGGGGGTCCCAAGCCCATACTTGTTCACCAATCTTCCGTCCAGGAGGTTGTCTCAGGATTGGTCAACCCCATAAGAAGGATGGGCTCTCGGGGCTGCAACCCGTTCCCAGCAGGGGGTCAATATCTCTGGACTCTCAGCACTCCAATGGGGAAGGTGTGGACATTGATGAAGCAGCTCAACAATAGCAAGTACACCTTCATCTGGGGAAAAAAAAACAGGCTCTTAGGTGGGCTGTCTAAATTTCAGAAATTAACAGCAACTCCATGCCTAAGAATTATAAGACCATAAGAAGTTTAAACAGAAATGGCCAAATGGCTCGTTGAACACATTCAGTGATATCATGACTGAGCTGATGTGATAATCCTCAACTCCACTTGTTCACCTTATCCCTGCTTGATTCCCTCACTGATTAAAAATCTATCTCAGCCTTAAACACACAGACCTCATCAGTGAAGAGGTCGAGAGATTCACTATCCTCTGAGAGAAGAAATTTTTCCTCACCTCTGCCATAAATGAGGAATTAAGAGGAACCCCCCTCCTCGACCCCCATCCCAAATGGGTTGGGTACAGCTGCCAGCGAGGTTTTTTAATGCTTGTAGCGTCGTCACTGGAGTGTCCTATCACAGGGAGGTGGCGACGAGCTGGTGTTTGCGCTCCTTGTGGTAAAATGTTGATGAGCAAGGCCTGAATGTGTGTAATTGGCTGGAGCAGAGAGCCAATCCAACTCCAATGTTCTCCTGGGGCAGTCTTACAACAATGGTACAGCTTCCCCACATGGTTCGCAGTGTACCCACCTCCAAGCAGGAGATGGTCAGCCCACTGTGTCACCACAAGTATTTGATCCTCAAAAATAAAACACTTTTGATACAATGAGGAAAGAAGACTTATGTTTAATTTCTCCTGAAGAGTTAGTAAGATGAATCTCCTTGGCTACCTCAATTTTTCCTTCCTCCAGCTATCTAAAACATCTTAAAATTGAATTTGATTTATCTTCTCTTCTTTCTTAACTCTTTTCACCCATGGTCATGTGCAGGTTTCAGAATAGATTCCTGACTTTAAAGTTTAGTTTATTCGTGTCACAAATAGGCTTACACTAACACTGCAGTGAAATTACTGTGAAAATCCCCAGTTGCTAAGCTCCGGCGCCTGTTCAGGTACACTGAAGGAGAATTTTTTAGCATAGCTGATCCACCTGACCAGCATGTCTTTTGGACTGTGGGAGGAAACCAGAGAATCTAGAGGAAACCCAGGCAGACACGGGGAGAACATGTAGATTCTGCATAGACAGTGACCCATGGTGTTGCCAAAAGTATTTGATTCTCAAAAATAAAACACTTTTGATATAACGAGGAAATGAGATTTATGTTTAATTTCTCATGAAGAAATTAAGCCAGGAATCGAACCTGGGTCTCTGGTGCTGTGAGGTAGCAAGGAAGTACAGTGGTACGATGGTTATCATGTGTCTCTTACAGTGAAGGTTATACGAGGTATAATGACTGTGCAAATTCATTTGTTGACAGTTAAATTACACATTACAATCATTAATGCTGGTTAGGTAGATTTATGGCACATATCTCTCAGTCACTAACTGGCTGGAAACTGGCTGGAAAGTGACATCTCTTAATGTCACTGGGGCAGGACTGCAGCCACACGAACTGAGATTTTTCTTCCTTTTCTACGCAAAAGTTGGAAGTTGTATGGTAAAAAAGAGAAACGTAGAAAAGTTTTCTAATTATCTTTTTTAAATTTAATGAACTATTTTTGCATAGTGTCCGTTACATAATGGGCTTAATAATGACACAGTTTGGGAGTTGAATTTAATACCAAGACATCTGTCAATATTCAAGCAGGAATTCCAGGAATAAACCTTAACTTCTATCCTCAAAAATGCACTGGAAAGTGGAATTTATGTACCGATACTTCAATCATTCATGCCATTATACAGGTGTCTTTCACAAGTCAGTACCTCTTGTTTCAGAAGTTGTACTTATATCCTAGTAGCATTTTTGATGATGTGACTAAAGAACCAATGGGATTGTTGATTCCTAATCAACATTGACCCATTAAAAATAAACAATCTTACAAAATTTACAAGCAGATTATTAGTTCAACCTTGGAGCATTGTAAAAGGTTTTTTTCTAATCACATAATTGTACTGCAATTAGTGTGATGCTGCTGTGGCATGTGATTATCTTCTGGAGGTAGTTTCACTTACTTACTGTTGCGGTCTTTGATGTTAAATATTTAATTGATCACAATTTTACCCTTCAAGTAACCAGACCAAGTCATGAAGTTCTCTTAGACAGCTGTTTAGTGCAAGCGAAATAGTGAGGTCCCTGGAAACTCACCGGTCAGCGCCAGTAAAAAGCCAGAGCCTAGAATTCAGGAATACGCAAGTGGTTATCATTTCAAATTTGACTACAGATAATCAGCATATACCAATTAAAGTCTATACTCTATCCATTCTATATTTCTATCCATGCACAATTATTCTGTAAGTTATATCATTTGTAAGGTACAAATATTAAAACTAATGACAATCATTTCACACTTACTTAATTATAACATTCAATCATCATGAAGGCTTAATCATACGAGCTGACCTAATCATCATTGTCGCAAGTTATCATGTATGTCCCAATTTGTGTCTGTGGGTAACATTCCCTTCTTCGAGTTCCAGACAGCTGATTTAATTCTCTCAGAGAATTGCTGCATTGCTGCATATCTGTGAAGACTTTTATAAAGATTTTTTTTTCTAATAGCAGCTTATACGATTTTTAAACTTGTGTGATTATTAATCCTTTCACTTACCATAACTGGACTTGATTGACTTCACTTTGAGCCGTAGGACACCTTGCAATCTTTCAGTGGAGATCAAGGGTAGGATCAAGCACGAGATCAAGTGAAATGTCTTTTCTTGTCAGCTTGGTACTTGTATGTCTCTTTTGTGGGAACTATGAATTGGATCCAATTTTAATTTGAATTGTACTTTGGAGCAAGCCAGGAGATGGATTAAGGTCTTGCACTGTCCACTTTGTGCATTGACTTTATAAGGAATTTTTTTTTAAAGACTCTTAGTCTTAATATAAAGATAAAACTATATTGCATGGATGCAAACATACATAGTACAACATAACTATGGACTGTAAAATAAAAATCCAATATCAAAAATATTCAAAATCATGGTTTTGCTAAGTTTAGCATATTGCAAAAAGAACTCTTGACACGGCCATGCCCATGGAAATATGGCCTCCAAGGGTGGAACAGTTAACATACTGTTATCCATGAACAAAATCCATTGTTAATCGTCATTTCATTGTTCAGATCGTGAGTATTGCTGATTTCTGATGAATATGTCTTTTTTTTCAGCAAATCCATCATCTTGAACTATATCCAATTATTATACTGAAAATTACACTCTTTAATCATTGACTTTTTTGCATTAAAACACTGGGATATATTATTTACCTTTGGCTCACTAATGAAATAAGTGTCATTTGGCTTGGTGGAAGGCCTCTCACTTCTGAGTCAGAAGGTTGTGAATTCAAGCCTTGGACTTGAACAAATAATCAAACTTGATGAATCAGTGCTGTGCTGAGGACTGATTTCTTAGAGGTTTCTTTTTCCAATAAGATATTGAATTGAAGCATAGTCTGCCTGTTCCAATGATAGAAAGGGACCCCAAAGCAGTTTTCAATTAAAGAGAAGGAGTTGTCTTGGATTCCCAGCCAACGTTCATCCAGCAACAAACATATTAGTGTCACAAGTAGGCTTACATTAAGACTACAATGAAGTTACTATGAAAATCCCCTTGTCGCCACACTCAGGAGCATGTTGGGATACACTAAGACAGAATTTAGCATGGCCAATGGACCTAATCTGAACGTCTTTTGGATTGTGGGAGGAAACCAGAGGAAACCCACACAGACACAGAGAGAATGTGCAGACTTCATACAGACAGTGACCCAAGCCAGAAACTGAACTCGGGTCTGTGGTGCTGTGAGGCAGCTGTGCTAACCACTCTTGCCTCCATCATTATATCCCAAAGAGGGAAAGCAGTAACGGAACAATTACTGATTAACATATGGTTAATAAATGTGTAGCTTGCAGGAAGATCAAGGAAATGAATATTAATAGCATTACTTCAAATTAAAATAATGCAGTTTTAGCCCCCCGTCTGAATTTTGTAAACAGCAACTTACCCATTCTCCTCCCTGACATCCCCCCCTGATTCAACCCTCCTATCATTCAAGTACAATCAGTTTGGAGATATTGTCATATCCCCTTCTTCCTGTCCTCTGGATGAGAATTTTAAAAAGCTAAGTTAGTAATACCATCATGAGAACAATTGATGCTCTGATCTTCTCAATCTCAACTTCTCATCCTACAAAAATAAACTTACAGAATTATTCATGTCACAAGCCTTTTTGCTTCAGTGGTGGAATTTAAACATTTGAAGTGGAGACATAGCTTTTCTTGATTTTTTGTACGTCTGAAATGAGGCTGTGATCCATTGATTGGAAGTACAGAGGTTACAAAGTTCAAAGTGAAGACAGATTGGGACTTCATAAAGATTTGATGATGTTACACTGTCATATGTTTGTGAATGTGAGAATATAATTACTGCTACCGAACATGTGCCTGGTTCTATTTTTACGGACAGAAACTTTTGATTCGATTTATTATTGTCACATGTATTAGTATATAGTGAAAAGTATTGCTTCTTGCATGCTATACAGCAAAGCATACCATTCATCAACAAAGAAAGGAGAGGGTGCAGAATGTAGTGGTGTAGTCAGAGCTAAGATGTAGAGAAAGATCAGCTGAATATAAGGTAGATCCATTCAAAAGTCTAATGGCAGCAGGGAAGAGGTCAGTCTTCAGTCCATTTGTACATGACTTCAGACTTTTACTAAGAGATTGAATTAGAGCAGTGTTAGAGATTTTAAAAAGAGTTACAATAGAGTTCTAACAACATAGAATGAGAGTAAAGAAAAGAATTAAAGAGTATGCTCCTATTCATGTTAATATGTTATGTTATGAGTATAACATACTCATATGTTATGAGTATGTTAATATTCATCGTAAAAAAAGTTCCACTTTTGTGTGAAACCAGATTGCTAATCACTTGACTTCAGCTTTCTCTTGGACCGAGCTTCAATAGTACTCAAATGGGCCACTAGATGGAGAGCTTTGCTGTCTTGGGCTGTTCCCATTTCGGAGCTGGTTGGGAAACAAGAACTGCTAAATTTCTTAGACCTGTTGCAAGCAACCCTTCCATGGTGGGCTAACAAGAACTGGAGTGATCAAGGAACCTACACCTTTAGACTTTGCTGCCTGAAAGAATCTGTGCCGCAGTGAGAAAATCGTGAGAAATACAGGGAAGGAGGAAAGTGACAGCCAGGTAGAGATGCTTGCTCGGAAATATCTCTGAAGAACTATCTCTGAAGAACAAGATAGAAAATCATCAAAGTTAAAAAAAAAAGTTCCTCTTCTAACATGAACAAGTGTGTAGCAATGAATAAGCCAGTAGATTGTTACAAATATGACACTTTAAAAGATAGTTGTGTTTTAAACTTCCTCCTTTAATTCACAGTAAAATGGAACAGGGCATGTGAAATCAAATAAAGTCTACCGGCAGGTAAACCTTGGTTGCTATGGAGAGATGGAGCCAGGTTGAAACTTACTGAAAGGTGCGGATTTTTAACACCTGAACACAAAGGGTAAGGAATCTGTATTTGATTTGATTTGATTTATTATTGTCACATGTATTGGGATACAGTGAAAAGTATTGCTTTTGCACACTATACAGACAAAACATATTATTCATAGAGTACATAGAAAAGAAAAGAAGAGAATGTAGTGTTACAATCATAGATAGGGTATGAGAAATATAACAATTTAATATAAGGAGGTCTATTCAAAAGTCTGATGGCAACAAGGAAGAAACTGTTCTTTAGTTGGCTGGTTTGATTTGATTTATTTTTGTCACATGTCTTAGCGTACAATGAAAATTATTGTTTCTTGCGTGCTTTACATACAAAGCATACTGTTCATAGAGGAGGAAAGGAGAGAGTGCAGAATGTAGTGTTACAGTCATAGCTAGGGTGTAGAGAAAGATCAACTTAATGCAAGATTGTCCATTCAAAAGTCTGATGACAGCAGGGAAGAAGCTGTTCATGAGTCGGTTGGTATGTGACTTTAGACATTTGTTTCTTTTTCCTGACGGAAGAAGGTGGAAGACAGAGTGCGTGGGATCCTTAATTATGCTGGATGCTTTACTGAGGCAGCAGGAAGTGTAGTTAGAATCAATGCATGGGAGGCTAGTTTGCGTGATGGATTAGGCTTTGAATTTTCTTGGGTCTTTGGCAGAACAGGAGCCATAACAAGCTGTGATGCAACCAAAAAGGTTTCTATGGTGCATCTGTAAGAGGAGGTGAGAGTTGTAGCTGACATGCAAAATTTCCTTAGTCTTTTGAGAAAGTAGAGATGTAGGTGGCTTTCTTAACTCTAGTGTCAGCATGGGAGGGACCAGGGCAGGTTGTTGATGATCTGCACACCTAAAAACATGAAGTGCTTGACCCTTTCTACTTCATCACTGTTGACGTAGACAGGAGAATGTTCTCCTCTATGCTTCCTGAAGTCGATGACAATCTCCTATGTTTTGTTGACATTGAGGGAGAGATTATTGTTGTCACACCAGTTCACCAGATTCTCTACCTCATTCCTATATTCTGTCTCGTCATTGTTTGAGATCCAATGTGCTATGGTGGTGTTGTCAGCAAACTTGAAGATGAAGTTGTAGGGGAATTTGGCCAGACAGTCATAGTTGTATATGTTCTCAGGGCTTTTCCCAACAGAAGAAGGTAGAAGAGAGCATGTTTGGGGTGTGTGGGGTCCTTCATTATTCTACTGCTTTTTTGAGTCAGGTGGAAATGTAGACAGAGATAATGGATGGGTAGTTGGTTTGCGTTGTCGATGGGCTATGTTCACAATTCTGTAGTTTTTTGCGGTGTTGCTCAGAGCGGAGACATATCAAGCTGTGATACATTCCAGAAAGGATGCTTTCTATGGTGCGTTTGTAAAAATTGGTGTAAGCCGTAACTTGCTGCTTGCTCTCAGTAGTCAGCCAGGGAGAGATCGGGAGAAGAAGATATACAGTAACTGCTGCTAAACTGGGCTGAAGAAAGTAACTGCTTCTAGGGCAAATCACCAAGTAGGGGATTGGTAGGGATAGAAGCCAAGTTCAGAGAAACAAGGATTGTGAAGAGCTAAAGACTGTGGAATCACCAGAGGGTACATTGTAATGGGATGTCCATTTAATCATGCTCAAAGGTTGAATGAAGAGAACTAGAAGTTCCACTCTCATGAATCAACAGGAAGATGTCATGTTAGAGCCAACAGGAGCTTTGGACTTTAATCACAAGATCACAATTTGAATTGATGCAATGTATAAATGCAGTGAAGGGTGTTCACTTGCATTAAGAAGTGACAAGGGAGTACTTTCTCTGTAGTGAGTTAGTTGCTACAAAGTAATGTCTATGTCAATCGTAGTGTCTGTTTGTTACAGTAAAATTCTTAAAATGGGGAATCTTACCATGTGGTCCTTTGAGTGAGTCACTGGAAAAATGATATCTCTTTAAAAGTTATTGGTCTATAAGGGAATCATAACATGAACATTGCTGTCGGTATGCAATCTATTAGTCTTCTTGAACTAGTGTTAATTTATGAACAAAAAGGCAGATGAATGACATCAAGAACAATCGTAAAAATCATGGACTGAAGCAGGTTATTCTTAGTAAGTCATTTTATTCCATTTGTATCATATTTTTAATGGGACTGGTATGCAGTTCCAACAGGAACTACTGGCAATACATCACTACTATCACCAGCATATGTGCGCAATAGAAAGTGTTGTTAAAAATACTTTTGAATTGAACAGTTTTGTTGAATGACAAAAATTGCATTACTCTCGCTATCAGTTCAGACCATGAACTGATAGCGAGAGTGATGCAATCTTTTTAATTGAGGCAGATCTTTTTAATTGAATTTTTTTTATTTTCAATTCTTTTTCTGCCTTTATCAATTTCTGCACCCACTTACCTTCTCCATAACTGGGGGTGGGAGGGGGGCAGTTTCATGGGTGATGGGTGCCCTTTCGACCTCATTTGGGGGGGGAATCACTTGCGCATCTGCACCCAATTTCTGTCACAGCCCAGTGACCCTGCTCACGTGCACTTTCAACAGGAATCACCAGACAGCAACCAGGAGCAGTTCCCAGTCAGATTCTCAGCATGTGTCTGAATTTCAAAAACAACCCCAAGTAAATTATTTTTGTTAACAGTGAGAAAATATACAATAAAATATGTACGAATCTTGTTAGCCCCACTGACTGATCACCTTATTAGTAGAGAATGCCTTTGGCATTTCATTTTTAAATTTTTGCATAAATCACATTTAAAATAATTTCACATTCAGTTACATGTGCAAAATTTATTTGTGGCTTTAATTCCACTGCCTTAGTAATAAATGCACTCATGTATTCCTAGCATATGTTAACCATTAATATTGTAACAATTATTAGATCTAACACAAACAGTCCCATTATCCCTACAACCTTAAAAATTAAATTAAATCTGTTACTAATGTAATTTGGGGAACAAAGTAAATTTGTAGAACAAGGGAAGAAAAAAATAGATATTCATTTACAGTGCAGGAATTGTGTGCCCTATCTGAGTGCAACTTCAGTTATTCATACAGATCCAAAAGAATGGGTTGATTTGAACTGGTTATTAGTTATTTTTAAAAAACAAATATGATAAATTACAATTTTAGTATATTTTTGCAGGTGTATATTGAAAAAATTAAGTACAGTTAAATTAAATTGTGACCTACTCAGATAAACTTCTTTTGAGTTTCTTTTTTGCCACGGTGACACAGTGGTTAGCACTGCTGCCTCACAGCACCACAGACACAGGTTCGAATCCAGCCTTGTCTGTATGGAGTTCTTCCCCATGCCTGCCTCTGTTTGCTCCAGTTTCCTTCCATACTCCAAAAATGTGTGGGATAGGTTGATTGGCCATGTTAAATTGACCCTTTGTGTCAGGGGGATTAACAGGGTAAGTTTATGGAGTAGGTTTACAAGAATAGAGCCTAGGTAGGATTATTGACAGGACAGGCTTGGTGGGCCGAATGGCCTCCTTCTGTACTATAGGGTTTCTATTTTTTTTTATTTGTTCAGGGGATGTGGATGTTGTTGGCTGGGCCAGCATTTGTTGCCCATCCACAATTGCCCTTGAACTGTACTTTGGAGTCATTCACATTGCCGTGGGTCTGGAGTTACGTGCTGGTCAGACTAAGTTATAACAACAGATTTCCTTCCCTAAAGGGCATTAGTGAACCAGGTGTTTCTTTTATTGGCGATGGTTTCATGGTCACCATTAAATTTTTAATTAAGTTAAGTTTTACCATTTGCTACGGTGGGATTCAAACCTCAAAGCAATATTGGATTGCTAGTCTAGTGACAATATCACTACACCACCAACCATCTTTTGAACCTGTAATCAATAATTTACCTCTACAAATATTCCTCCGATACTGTATTGCACAGCACATTGGTGGAAAACTATTGAGTTTTATAATTCTTAGAATTTTTCTAAGTTAAAATTATTTGAAGTTTTATAAAATTCAACTAAAATCAATCCTGTGCTGATACATCTTTACTCAAAGAAATATACTAAAACATAGTCACTCAACTCTTAGGAGAACAATTGTAAAATAAGTGGGTGGCTAATTTGTTCATAAACAGAACAAATTAAAAATTGATCGAAAAGTTTTGTTATCATCAAAGCAACATTTATAAGTTTGGGGTGTGAGAAAAATATCAACTTAATATAAGGGAAGTCCATTCAAAAGTCTGATGTTATAAAATAAAACACATAGGTAACTGACAATGACTCTGATGAAAGCCATCATTTTTGTATAACTTCAGTCTCTCTAATGTTGGAATATGAAAAAGCAATGCCCAACAATTTAGTGTTACTTTCTAATTGGAATCTTGGATGCTTAGCTAGTTGATTGCTCAGATGTTCCTTGGGTATAACAAAAATGTGAAGAAAATCAGAGTTCGTAATTTTTTTGCAATGCCCTTGTTATATAATAGGAAATAAGTTTGAGTGTGTGAGTATGTTTAATTAAGCTGATACAGACTATATAAAATTCAAAATATCAATAAACGAGGTATGAAGGCAAGTGGTGATGAACAAGAGGCAGGGAAGCAAGTTGATCAGGAATTTACATTAGGCTGATAAGGAAAGTGATTTGTGATGTCGCAAAGGGCTAGGGATCATAATAGAATAGAAGAATATAGGAACTAGGAGTAGGAGTAGGCCATCTGGTACCTCGAGCCTGCTCCGCCATTCAGTAAGATCATGGCTGATCTTTTCATGGACTCAGCTCCACTTACCTGCCTGCTCACCATAACCTTTAATTCTTTTACTGTTCAAAAATCTATCTATCCTTACCTTAAAAACATTCAATGAAGTAGCCTCAACTGCTTCACTGGGCAGGGAATTTCACAGAATCACAACCCTTTGTGTGAAGAAGTTCCTCCTCAACACAGTCTTAAATCTGCTTACCCTTATTTTGAGGCTACGTCCCCTAGTTCTAGTTTCACCTGCCAGTGGAAACAACCTCCTTGCTTCTACCTTATCTATTCCCTTCATAATCTTAAATGTTTCCATAAGATCTCCCCTCATTCGTCTGAATTTGAATGAATATAATCTCAGTCTATTCATCTCTCCTCATAAGCCAACCTTCTCAACTCCTGAATCAACCTAATGAATCTCCTCTGCACGTCCTCCAGTGCGACTATATCCTTTCTCAAGTAAGGAGACCAAAACTGTACACAATATTCCAGGCGTGGCCATACCAGCACCTTTACAGCTGCAGCATAATTTTGATTGGGTGGAGTTCACTCAGTTCATTAGCTCACACCGTTGTCCAAATACAAAATAATGAACATTTATTTAGAGGTCTTCAAGTACTCAACAAAAACAGAAAAGAAAGGAAATTGGTCCAGCTGGGGCAATTTTTTCACACAAAGGGTGGTGAATATCTGGAATGAACAGCCAGAGGTGGTGGTAGAGGTGAATACAATTTTATCTTTTTAAGAAGTGTTGAGAGAGTTAAATAGGTACAGAGGGATACGGGCCAAACGCTCAAATGGAACTGGCTTAGAGGATAAAAAAAAAGGAGCATGGACAAATTGAGCTGAAGGGTCTCTTCCCATGCTGTAAACCTCTATGATAATGAAATAAACACCTAATTCTTCTTCGAAGCTAACTTTGCACGTAATATATCCCTTCTTAAAGCTGGGTGGCCGATTATCATGGAAAACTCAACACAGTATATAACAGCAACATTCTTTCATCAGGGCAAGGCAAAAATGAGGTCAAGTCATGGGTGAAGGTCAGATTACCTGAATAGGTTCTCCTATGGGCCAAAGTTCAATCCACATCAAGGTTTTTATACAGTGAGAGATTAATAACAAACATAGTTAACGTTAACAGCACTGTTAATTGTATAAAGATATTCTGTGCCTTTAAATTTTTTAAAATAAATGTTTAAATTTAATACTGAAATCATCGTGTGGTCTGAAATTTTCTTACTTTGACTTCAGACTTCAGATAACTCCTCATAATTTACAAATTGCAAAACATTATAGCCTTTGGGATTTGGGCAGCTGGGTACTTGCCATCTGCCGTGCCATAACAAAAAGGACCTCGTACAACTGTAAGCGGTGGTAAACTCCATTGGTAATGTACAGTAATTAGACATAATTTCCCCAGATCCTCCTCCATAAGATGGTGCACTTTCGTTAAAGCATCCCTAATGATCCTGAACCTGTTCATGAATTGCTCCATTGCCATTGCCAGGTAGTTAATTTTATTGTGATAAACACACTATTGCAGATGGAGAGAGATGTGAGACCATTTCTCCTTTTTCCCCACATCTTGACTGATTGCAACAAGGCACAAAACAGGTTTTCTTATAAGTTTTAATCAAAACAAAGGAGAAATATTTGTTTTTAAAACACCCATAACTAATTGTTATGACACCCACTCTTCATTTTCACATTCACACATGTAATTTCTACATGTAAATTCAAAAGGTTAAAAAATAAACAGATCACATTTTTATAAACAGTTCTCAGAATGGTCATTGAAGCATTGCAGTCAGGAAGGACTTTCCATTCATTCACTGAAGACAATGAAGGTTGAAGGTTTTTGTTTTATTTTGCAGTCAAAATTGTTGTTGAGCTCCTGTGGTGAAAAATATAATTCTTCAGGTAAAACAATATTAACCCCACTTCACTGATTGAGACTACATTCTTTTTGAGGTAGGATTGTTTCTTTTTGCTGGGTAAGATCTCTCCCTCTGTAACATTGGTCCCACACTAACCTACTTGGCTGCCCTTGTGCATTGACTAAGTATTTTCCTATCACTAGCCAGTTTCTGTTATACGATCATAATGGTAATGTTTATGGGTTGAATGGTTGAGAAATCTATCACACAGTGGAGGATGTTTGATAAGCCATCAATATTCCAACACGAAAACCCTTTGAAACGTCTTTATTTGTAATTCATCTTTTTGGGGCCAGCAAGTCTAATAATTATTACTTTTAAGTCTCTTTAGTGCAACATACTCCACTTATATTTTAATATCTTTCTAAAGGCATGCTCAGATGAGTCTGTCCCAGTCTGTACAGAAACCACACAAAAAAAAAATCACTTGACACTCTGGTGTCCGTTTTGTCAAGATAATTGCCCATAATTGCAGGTTGCTGTTTTAAAAGTAAAGTTGTCCATTATCTTAAGTTTTGCAGGTATGTGGTGTGACTGTGACACCACCACCTGGAATATACCATATAAGTGTGCCTCTTATGCAACTCAAGTTTCTTCTGGACTTGAAGTATTTTAATGGGGATGCGATGGCCTAATGGTATTATTGCTAGACAATTAATCCAAAAACTCAGCTAATGTTCTGGAGACCTGTGTTCAAATCTCCACCACGGTAAATTGTGAAACTTAAATTCGTAGAACATGGAACATAAAATATTACAGCACAGTACAGGCCCTTCGGAACTCGATGTTGTGCCATGGTTTGTCCAAAACCAAGTTCAAGCTATCCCACTCCCTATCATTCTGGTGTGCTCCATCTGCCTATCCAATAACCATTTTGGAAGTTCCTAAAATGTCCGATTCCACACCCCAACCATTCTGAGTAAAGAACCTACCTCGGACATCCTTCTATATCTCCCACCATGAACCTTATAGTTAAATTCACTACAAGCTATATTTGTAATTAAAAATCTATGATGACCGCAAAACCATTGCTAATTTTCAAAAAACCCCGTTTGGTTCACTAATGTCCTCCAGGGAAGGAAATCTGCTGTTCTTACCTGATTTGCCCTACATGTGTCTCCAGAGCCACAACAATGTGGTTGACTCTCAACTGCCCTCTGAACAAGGATAACTAGGGATGGGCAATAGATGCTGGCCAGCCAGCGATGCCCATGTCCCATGAATGAATAAAAAAAAATCATTTCAAGTCTACCATAATTCTAAATGAGTTTTTGGTATCTTGACTTTTAACAAGATATCAGTAAGTTAAATTATCTTTCTAAAATCACCTTTTATGAAGTTTTCTCAATCTATTTTTGAATATGACCAATCCTTAGGATTGGGTTAAATATGAAGAAATAATCTGTTGACATTTTCTAATGATAATGTGGCACCTTTTAGGCTGACCCACTTTCTCATTGCAATTATTGAAGAGGACAAACTGCAATCCAAATATTCTGATTTGCAATATTATTTTTGTAAGTGGGGGGAGGGGTGGAATATTGAAGGTCACATGGTCAGGGTAGGCAGCAAGAGTTGAGTTACAGATCACCCATAATCTAAGTGAACACGGGATAAGCTGGAGGGGCTAAATGGCCTGCTCCTGTTCTTGCATTCATATGTAATCTGTTAGACTTCCCCACATTACAGAAGATATGTCAAACACATGGAGACCTGTTGTTTGCAGGCATGAACCATGCCATCTCATTAATAACTGCTTGTTATGCCAGAAACTTTGCAATGGTGGATCAGCATTAATATGGAACAATGAACAGTCACATTGTTACAGTAAGGTTGAGTATTAAAGCTTGGGTCATTTGCATGTGTATGTCCTTTGCCCGCTGCAGCAACACCATCAAGTTTTTAAATTGTTTTTTTCTAATTCAGCCTCCACATGTTCAATCTCTGTCTTGTTCCCCACCCACCCAACAATAGATGCCTTTATGTCAATTTTATGTAAAGGATATTCAAATCAGCTTGCAAATATGATAGATCCTCCTTTGACAGCATCTGTAGATGGTGGACTTAATAATCATTCAACCCTCACCTCAAAAAAAGTAGAGAGAGTGGGTGTGGGGGGAACATACTAATGTAAGCCAATGTCCATTTTAGTCATTCAGAATATTTAACACACTACTGGACATAGGCCCTGATTTTATTTGCATGGCTGCCCTGAAATCGGGGTGGGTGAGGCTCACAGAATGGCATTATCTGATAAAATCAGGACCTAGATTCACAAGAGAAATCTAATAACCTTGCTGGAAATACACAACAAATCAGTCAGCATCTATGGTTTTCATTTGACTTGATTTATTATTGTCATATGGATTAGTGTACAGTGAGAAGTATTGTTTCCTGCGAACTGTATAGATAAAGTACACCGTTCATAGCGAAGGAAAGGAATGGGTGCAGAACATAGTGTTACAGTCATAGCGAGAGGTAGAGAAAGACCAACTTAATATGAGGTAGGTCCATTCAAGAGTCTTACAGCAGCAGGGAAGAAGCTATTCTTGACTTGGTTGATAAGTGACTTCAGACTTTTGTGTCTTTTTCCCAATGGGAGAAGGTGGAAAAGAGTGGGAATTTTACCACCTTTTCTGCCATGGGAATCGGAGTGGGTGCGGGGTGGACAATGAGAAGATTCATTGACGTTGGGCAGGATTTTACAGTTTCGGGACGAGAGAGGCTGTAAAATCCTGCCCAGTATGTCTATTGTGCTTGGGGCCCTTGATTATGCTGGCTGCTATTGTGAGGCTGCACGAAGCATAGACAGAGTCAATGGATGGCAGGCTAGTTTCCATGATGGACTGAGCTTTGTTCATGACCATTTGTAATTTTTTGACAATCTTGGACAGAGCAGGAGCTATACCAAACTTTGATACAACCGAAAAGAATGCTTTCTATAAAGCATCTGTAGATATTGGTGAGAGTTGTAGCAGAAATGCCAAATTTCCTTAGCCTCCTGAGAAAATAAAGGCATTAGTGGGTTTCTTAACTATGTCAGTGTGGAGGGACCAGGACAGGTTGTTGGTGATCTGGATGCCTAGACACTTGAAATTCTTGACCATTTCCACTTAATTCCTGTCATGTCCTGCACTATGCTTCCTGAAGTTAATGACTACCTCCTTTGTTTTGGTGACATTGAGGAAGAGATTATTGTCGTTGCGCCAGTTCTCTGTCTCTTGTTTGTTCTCCGTCTCGTCATTGCTTAAGATCTGACCCACTATTGTGGTGTCATCAACAAACTTGAAAATCAAGTTGGAGGAGAATTTGGCCACACAGTCACTGATGTGTAAGGAGACAGGAGATAGAAACAATGTTAATGTTTCAAAGGGGTATCTTTTCATTAGAACTGGGAAAAGTGAGAGATGTATTGGTTTTTCAGCAGGGATGGGTGAGAGAAGGACAAAGGAAGATCTGTAATGGGGGGAGAGATTACATGGCAGAATAGTTACTCTTACAGGGCAAAAAAGAATGGCAATGGAGCAAAGAGAGAAACAAACAAAAGATGTGTCTGGAAGAGGTGTTCTATTGCCTGAAAGTGACGATAAGATAATTAAAATGTACAAAGTCAGGGAAACAAAATATTGGGACAGAGTTTGGAGTCTAAAATTGTCAAACTCAATGTTGAGATTGAAGGTTATAATCAAAAGATACAGTGCTGTTTCTCAAATGTGGTTCATTGGTGCAGTGCAGCAGGCCAAGGATGGAGATGTCAGCATGATGGTTGAAAAAAATCTGTGGAACAAGAAGTGATTTCTAGACATGATAGACAAGGCTTCCCAGGACATGTTTGGAAAATCAACTCTATAGTTTCTTACACAAAAACCAAAAATGCCAAAAATTGAAATTCTCTAAAGACATCCAGACTTGAAAGGTTAGCTCTGTCCTTGCTCCACAGATGCTGTCAGACCTGCTGAGATTTTCCAGCATTTTTGGATTTTGTTTCCGATTCCAGCATCTGCATTAATTTGCTTTTACCTATAACTTCTTAATTTAGTTCCCAAATTTTTAAAATTTGTTTCTTGTTTTTATTTTTTGCATTTAACTGTTTCCTTTCATATTTTGGAAACTTCTAAAGATCAACTCAAATTGTTTCTCCTTCTAATGAGAACAAAACCTTATTCATCTTTCTTAATGAACAAGATTTCTGAGCTTGAATATTATGCAAATTGGCCTTTGCCGTTTTATCACAAAGACCAAAGTATCCTTTTGATAGTCTAAATACCAGAGAACAAACACTACTCCAGGGAAGGTCTAATCAATACTTGTTACTGGGTTGCAAATTTGATTTGTATCAATCATGACTGCTATTACAGTTTGATTGTGCCAAAGGTGTTTCTTAAATAACCGTGAAATTCCTTCCCTGATAATGCAGCCTGACTTTTGTATCTAACACAAACTTCCTATTCTGGTCTCACACTAATTATTCTTGCATTAGAGGTAGCATGTTGGCACAATGATTAGCAATGCTGTCTCACAGCGCCAGGGACCTGGATAGATTCCCAGCTTGGGTCACTGTCTATGCACAGTCTGCACGTTCACCCCATGGCCCTGTAGGTTTCCTGCAGTGCTCCAGCATCGTAGAATCTTGCAGTGCTGAAGGAGGTCTTCTGCGTCGATTACAATCCCATCCAGGCCCTATTCCATAACCCCATATATTTATCCGAGCTAGTCCTCCTGACACTAAGGGGCAATTTAGCATGGCCAATCCACATAATCTGTACATCTTTGGACAGTAGGAGGAAACTGGAGTACCTGGAGAAAACCCGCATAGACACAGGGAGAATATGCAGACTCTGCACAGACAGTAACTCAAGCTGGGAATTAACCTAGGTCCTTGGCGCGTTAAGGCAGCAGTGCGAACCACTACACCATCACACAGTCTGAAAGACAGGCTAGTTAAATGCATTGGCCATCCTAAATTCCATCTCAGTGTACCCAAACAAGTGCCAGAGTGTGGCAACTAGGGGATTTTCACAGTAATTTCATTGCAGTGCTAATGTAAGCCTACTTGTGATGTTAATAAATAATTTAACTTTAATCTGCATTTTTTATCAAGTGGCTCATTTTCCACCAAGGTTGTAACTTCCATTGAACATGCTTACATTATTTCTCAATCTTTGCCATTGGTCTAAATTTAGTACGCTTTGCAATCCTTGAATTATTGTATTTCATGCCATACATATTAATGTCAGAGGTCTGAGGTATCACTCCGAAAACCCCTTTCCTACTGGAAAGTTTCTTTCTTGGCAATAATCCAATTATTTCAATTTCCTACCCAATGCTTTTATTATGTTTGGTCATTTTTAACTTGATATTATTTTATGCACTGACAACATGACAATGATATCTACAACATGAAGTAATACCTATATAACAATCCAACATTTTAATTCAGCACAGTTTCTTCTTCACGCGCCCATGCATGCAGTCTGTTCTCAAGCTGCTCTTTTCAGATTCTTCTTTTATTTACAATCCCATGTGTATTTTTTTTCTCTATAATTCACAGAGGATGTTGTTTGGCAATGAGACAATGGAATTAGATTTGTGACTTTGCAATACTTTGGAACCACTTTTCAATTATTGCGTAAAGATTTGACAATATTTAGCCTACTTCCACTGTAAGGATGTTTACTTTGCCTCATTGCTTGCTTCAGAAACATATAATTTTTGTAATAAACAATTGCCATTAACAGTATAAAATCCTACATTTCAGACAGAGACCATTCAGCCCATTGGGTCTGCACCAATCACAATCCCATCCTATCCCCATACGTCTATGCCTTTATCAGAGCTAGTTCCCCCTGACACTAAGGGACAATTTAGTGTGGCCAATCTACTTAACCCCCACATCTTCATGTACTACCAAGCTCTTTCTTGTCTTCATTGAAAACCTAATCCTTGAATAGGATGTCTCCTCTCTATTCCTCCCCAACACAGGTGGAAATAAACTATTTCAGGTTTTTTACCCCTTGTTCTCAGGTTCAGGAATTTATCTATTAAATGCCTAATATCTCTGTAACACTTCGCCTGCTATGTAGACAACCATTTGAAAAATGTTCTTTATTTTTAACATAGTTTTATTTGCATTTCTTTCAAATTCTCTAAATCTTTCTAAATTCCAATTAGATGTGCAGGTTAGGGTGGATTGGCCATGCTAAAATGCCCCTTTGTGTCCAAAGATGTTTATGTTGGGAGGATTAGCAGGGGTTATGGGGATAGGGTAGGGGGAGGGTCTGGATAAGATGTACTGTCAGAGAGACAAAATGCTGGAAATTTCAGCAGGCCTAGCAGCATCTGTGGGGAAAGAATAGAGCCAACGTTTTGAGTCTCAATGATCCTTCGTCAGAATTTTCTGTTTTTGTTTCAGATTCCAGCATTCACAGTATTTTGCTTTTATCTTATGCACTGTCAGAAAGTCAGTGCAGGCTCAATGGTCTGAATAGCCTCCTTCTGCACTGTAGGGATTCTATTCAATGGGTTACTCTATTTCATGTGGCTTCTGTTAGTTCCACATTTATATCGCTGTTTAGTTATGTCCCCTCTTCATTTTATTTTATGAAATTGACTTTTTGACTACAGCCCTCCTCACCATTGTGGATTCTCCATATATTTTTGACCCCATATAAACATTTAAAAAATTTTTTAAACATTTCTTCAAAAGTTTGTTTTTTTTTAAAACATCAGTGTTGTGCTATTGGCCTTTCTATCCAGCCTAATGCACATTTCACATTTAACAGATCAATGGATATTAGATGTTCCTCAGGTTTCAGCTCGAATCCCCACCATTAAATCGAAAATAAATCCTGACTTGATTTGTTCTCCAACAGCAACTTTCCACTGCCTCCAGGGACATGAAGTCTTTCTTAGTCATTTGGCTGCTGTTATTCAAATCAACAGTTGGGTAACTGAAATCTCCGTCATCAATATAAACCTTATTTTTTTGTAAAAAAAGACATTTATTGCACATAAGTACTTCAAAATAATATTCTAATTTCCGTTGGGCAATGATTCTTTCCCTCGTTCCACTCACAATTGCAATATGAAAGTTGGGGTAGAAATTATATTAAATTTGTATTCAAAGAATAAGTTTGCATCTTCAATTTGTTACTGCTTGAAGGTTGGTATTCCAAAGCAATTGAAAGAAAAAGTCCACTTTTCTGTAAAACTATTGTCAAGGTCATTGGAATCCAAAGGACTTTATCCAAAAATGCTGAAAATTTTTTCTGGATAGCCTGGAGGGAATCAAAGATGTGAAGTCCAACTTTTGTAATGTTTCAGAAAGTGTGCTGCAAGTGCAATACCATCTTGGGGCAGCTGTTTGGCCTGTTCCAAAATGGTGATTGACCATTAACTTCTCATTAATCTCAACAATGACTTCCCAGCTTTAAGGACCCCCAGGCAACATCCAACATCAGCATGACTGAAAACAAGTCAGCCTTCTGTATGTCATCTGTTATTGAATCCTTAAACTTCACAGTAAAATTGTTCCAATTAAAGGCTTTGGTTTGACAGACAGAAATTTTCAACCTCACTTGGGCGAGATCGTAAAATCTCACTCAAGGTCAATGGAGATTTCTGTTCGGCAAACTGGAATTGCAGTCGGTGAGGTGGTAAAATTCTTTTAATTAAACTAAATTTAGAGGAATTTGGTGTATGAAGTGGATGTCCTTTTCTGGAAATTCCATCAAAATGCATCCTGCAAACAGTGTGCAGCAGATTCCAACTCACTTGCTGTTTTAAATTACACAGCTAGGTCATTTTACAATAGCTCAGAAACATATTGCATCAACTCGTCCCTCCTACCCTTCCAATGCATTGTAATAGACCCAAGTCAGAAGGGTTGTATCAACTGCCTGGATAGCATCTTAAGCCATAAACTCAGTTCCAGATTTCACTTCATGTTGGGCTTTACCAATATTGTTCCTTCATCTCTGACCGTAATAGTTCAGACCACAAAACACACAATGCTTATGTGGATTTATCAGGCTGGATACTGTTTCTATTCTTGTGTAAAGAGTTCCTCCTTTTTTAAGCAATGTTCTTTTGTAATATTCAGATTTAAAATCTGAGTGTTAACTATTGTGTTGAGGTCTATTTCTTATCTGACCAATGTATATACATAATAACTTCTCATTCTGGGTAGAGTTTTGACAGAGATTTATGGCCAACACAATTGTCAACTTGGTCCAAGTCTGGGAAGGTAAAGGCCCTAAATTCTCACATTTTGAAAAGAATATATGCACCATCAAATCAAATTCCCACGGAACTTGGCTCCACATCCTTCCTGTATTTCAGATTGAATTTGATTAAATGCCTGCTGTGCCTTCTCTTTGTTGTTAGATCATGAATTGAATCTAATAGAAAAGCCAATCACCATTCTACTTGGAATATTTTAGGACAATGTCGAAGAGAGTATACCCAGTCAAACAGAGACAATTACATAGATCAGGCTGAGTTATTGTCCTGAGTTTGACCCTGGGAGGTTGATGGAAGAGCTAGGGGTAAAAAAAACTAACCATTGTCTAATCAAGTGCAGTGGAACATAATATATCAACCTACAGACGAAATGAGATTACGCCAGTAAACCTACTTCTTCTTTATGAGTGTACACTACCATTTTATTTAAAGAATTGACAATTTAAACAAGTTCAAATTGTTTTAATTTTCTGAATTAATCTGATGAGCCCAAACTCAGATCCTTCAAAACAGGCCCGATGCTCAATATTTATTTCACTCTTGAGTTTTGACTGTCCATTGACAGGAACCATGTTTCAACAGAATGTTTTTACACAACCCTGTTGTTATGATATCGATGAGGTGCAGGGGACGGGTGAAATGTGGTTTAGCAGCTTGAGTGCTGATCGTCCGGGGCCTCTGCTCCCCGTTCACTCGGCTAACACCCACAGCACTGAAAAGCAGGCGGCCTGGGGATGCAATTTACTCACGGGGACGGTTACATCCACTTGTGTAAATAAAGGAGTGCCACGCTCGTCGGAGCACAGAATTCTCTCTCTGGGTGTGTTCTGTCTGTCCCGGATCTGGGATTTTCTAAAAATAGCGCGATGTCAAACAAAAGTCATCCATGGAGCAGATTTCTCAACTGGCGCGGCAGGGAAAGCGTGTGAGCTTTTGGAGAAGCTTTGGTAGGGGCAGGCACGGTAGCACAGTGGTCAGCACTGCTGTTTCACAGCTCCAGGAACCTGGGTTTGATTCCCAGCTTGGGTCACTGTCTGTGTGGAGATTGCACATTCTCCTCGTGTCTGCGTGGGCTTCCTTCCACAGTTCAAAGATGTGTGGGTTAGGTTGAGTGACTATGCTAAAATTGTCCTGAGATGCGCAGATTAGAGGGATTAATGGGTAAATATATAGAGATATGGGTGTAGGACTTGGGTAGGATTGTGGTCGATGCAGACTCGATGGACCGAATGGCTTCTCTCTATATTTTAGGGTTTCTATGATATTATTATTAATGATATGGGCAGGATAAGAAATCTCGCCCAAAGCTTCGCTCCTGCACTGTGGTGGTATTTTGAAACGGATTCATGCTTTCCTTAGTTGGAAAGAGAAAGTTTGACTGGTACAATGAGTGGACAGAGAGCGCGTTCGCAAAAGATGCGATAAATGTTAAAATTGGAGAATGAAAATGCGGGAACAAAGTGCAGCTTTATACAATGAACGTTGTTTAATGTTTACAGAGAAGTTTACAAGGCTTGCTTAATGTATATTCACAGAATTCGAGCTTTATAGTAAATTTCCAACAGGACTTCACCTGATCAGAGATAGAGAGGGGGGGGGGGAGATGGAATAACTTCGGCGTTACATTGCCACCGGTTCAAATGTGAGTAAACTCAGAGTAGAGAAAAAGTCCCAAATACTTCTAAATCCACCTCCCGCCATCAGCATGCACCGCGCTAGTAAGTAGTTTGTACTAATATAAATACAAGATTTAACCCTTTCACAGATCAATACTCCAGTGAAGAGTTGTCCAGAATTCGCCACTTTCCTCATCCCGACTGTTGTGAATCTGTATTTTCACTGCGTCGAACTTTACCCTGCAAATAATGGTTTTAAAACACTTCAACCGACAGGGAAAACAATTCACTGTACCTGAATCACATTGCAGTCTTGTGAGCGAGATTAACAAGGCGCGATATAACCAACTCTTCCCTCGTCACCTGCAATCTTTCAATTGCTGTATTCTAAATCCTGTGGTATTATTACAGACACACACACACACAGGTACACCAAGACTAGGTCCAACATCAACCGATTGTTGATGCACCAACTTCTTCTTGAATCTTGCCCCATTTAACATTTAATAACCTTTCTACTGCGGGAGAGAAACACCAGCTTATAGAGAGAATGTCCAGTGAATGTTATTGTCGAACCAATTCGACCCAAAGTTTGTGTTAGACAGGCGATGGCTCCACGGCTCATGGCAATGCATAAAATTACTGAAAAGTCCCAGAGACTGAAAATGCATTTCTTGAACATCCACAGATCTGGAGCAACTGCCTCCTGGAGAGGGTGGGCTTCCTTCAGAAGAGGATAGACAGGAGAGGGTGGGCTGGGGAGAGTGGGCTGAGGAGGGTGGGTTTCCTTCAAAAGAGGGTGGGCTGGAGAAGATAGGCAAGAGAGAGTGGGCTAGTAGGTTTTCTTCAAAAGAGGGTGGGCTGAAGAGGGTGGGCTCCCTATGGACAGAGTGGGTAGGAGAGGGTGGGCTTCATTCCGGAGAAGGTGGGATGGGGAGGTGGACTGGGGAGGATGAGCTTCCTATAGGAAGGGATGGCCTTCATTCCAGAAAGGATGGGTGGGTGGGAGTGTGTGGGCAGGAGTGGTTGGGCTACCTTGCAGGAGAGGTTGGGTTGTCCCCAGGAGAAGGTGGCATTATCTGAACACACTCTCTAGCTCCGCAGCGGAGGCAGTGAGCTGGGACTCGGTCAGACCCTGCATCTGATGCTCCTCCAGCCTCCTCTCCCCCGGGGCCTTCTTCCTCAGCGCCGACCTGGGGCACAGCAACATCTGGCAGCTTCTCCAGCAAGTGTCGGACAGGCAGATGTAGAGGACGGGGTTGGCGCAGCTGTTGAAGTAGGAGAGGACCACCATGAACTCGAAGAACCTCCTGACGGTGAAGCTCTCCGGGATGGGCTGGAAGAGGGCGCAGATGTTGATGGTGTAGAAAGGCAGCCAGCAGGTAGCGAATGCCAGCACGATGCCCACCACCATGGTGGTGACTTTCCTCTCGGAGCTGTGGGACTGGCTGCTGTGGGGGGAGAGGAGGGCACTCTTTACCTTCAGCAGCAGCACAATGTGGCACAGGGAGATGATGGCAAAAGGCAGGGCGAAGCCCAGCACAAAGGTGTAGATGATGAAGGCAGTGGACCAGAGAAAGACAGGCTCCGGCCAGATTAAAGTACAGACATCTGAAGCACTGTCCACGCCTGAGTAGACGGCCATGGGGATGACAGGGATGAAGGAGATCACCCAGAGGATGGCACTCACTCTCTTTGCCAGCCTGGGGCTGCGCCACCTGGAAGATCTGACTGGGTGCACCACAGCCAGGTACCTGTCGATGCTCATCACGGTGATACAGAAGACGCTGGTGAACTGGTTGATGCCATCCAAAATCATAACCAAGCTGCACATGAATGCCCCAAAGGGCCAGCGGCGGAGGGCGATCTGCATGGCGAGGAAAGGAAGCCCCAGCATGAAGAGGCCATCTGCCAGGGCCAGGTTGAGGATGTAAATGTTGGCCACGCTCCTGGCCCTGGCCTGGTGCACGATGCCGAAGATGACCAAGGAATTGCCTCCCAGCCCCAGCACACACACCAGGCAGTATAGGCTAGGGATCAGGACGTCGTATACGCTGGAGGCCGCCCCGTCCTCAAAGTCCTGGGTGGCATTGGTCGCCCACAGCCCCCCGGACCTGTTCACTGCAGCCCCCAAATTAAACTCAGCATCCAGTGGGGAAGCAGACACGTTCCCTTCACCTGGAAGGTGGCTCATTGTTATTGCTGCTGCTGCCGGGGGGGTTAGATTCCCAGGCGGGGATTTAAGGCATCCGAGCACTCTGGAGGTGTTCTCCCACCCGAAGCCCCGAAAGCTGGAGCTTTCAGCAGCTCAATGGGCCACTCGCACTCCTCGCCATCCTTACCAGCTGCTGCTCGCTGGGCCGTTTCTGTGAGTCACTTGCAGCCGCTTCCACATCCCCATCTGCTGAGTGCCCCAGATCGGTGAACTCTGCTTTCCATAATCACTCTCTCCCCTTCAAAAACACTTTCCAACTTTCCTGGTATTAAATTACTTATGTGTCAGTGGCCATCATATAAAAAAAGCACAGCGCCCACTACAGCAGCTAATTACAAATTCCATCACTCAATCTCCAGAGAACTTTTTGAAGCATTCGCCACGGCTTGTTTCACTGAATCCCTTCTTGCAAGAACAACTTGTTTGCCATAAACTTCCAGCCCGTGTTTGAACACGGCAGATTTAGCTGTCAAAACCTTTAGCTTGCTCAGTAAATCCCAATTTTCAAATATCCACTTTACTGGGCTATTTATTACCTGATATCAGTCAAATAAAAAGAAACTGTGCTGATCTGGGGAAAGGTTGCAGGGATAAGAATGATGTTAGCTTGCCGGATAAGACAGCATTTGCTCTGAGACTGATACAGGCGATTTCCAACAAGCATTGGAAAACATCCAGCCATTTCTTCTCGAATTTGAATTTAGAAAAAATAGTATTGCACGAATTTGAATTAGAAAAAAAGTCGTCCCCGATTTTTAATAAACGCTTTTATTTTTAAAAAAACAGCTTTCAAATAAAATTCGCAAGCAAGACACACAGCCTGATTGAAGCTATTCGAACTATGTCCTTAAACAGACAACTCCGGCTGTTCCCCCCACCCCAGGACTTCTTTTTCGCTGATGATTCTGTCAAAAGATATCCCTGGAATTTGTGAAAGTGTTCGCCGTCCCTCATCAATCACACTTCACGCCTAATTTAACACTTTCCCCCTTTGGCTAAAGTTCATCATTCGAAAATAAATATGACATCTGTAGATGGATGGGGGGGAGCAGTGACCCCCACCACCCCACGCTCCCTGCAGTCCCCCCCCCCGGGTGAATTCTCAGAAAGTTATATGAAACCTCTCATTCAACCTGGGTCTAATCTGCTTTGAAAATCCCTTCGCGGCTCCCACTAACTAGGGTCACAGTCTGAAATTGGGCCTGCTTTTTATTCCCTAGGCCACAAAATTCTTCTTTGTATAAATCACGTTAGACTATCACAAGATCCCAAATCTTAACAAAAGATTCAAACACACTCCCTTCCGCCTTTCTTGGCGAAGGGGAGTATATTTGAATCAAATTTTACAACAGTTTTAGACCCTCGTTGTTGAAGTTCGATTACATCCAGGATAGCGAGTTAAGGATAAGGAATCCAGTGTAGTTACTATCAGAAGTGATCATTAGAAAGTTACTCACTGTTATTTCTGCTGTCAGAGGTTCCTCTGTTGAAAGTTTTGACCACCTCCCCCTTCCCCCAGCAAAAACAGTCAATATATTAAATACACAACCTGCCTCAGGTCAAGCTATCTCTCTCCTCACCTTCTTGCCGGTTTGAGTTTGAACTTGTTTGCGGATCTGGTTCCCTCATGTTGCACTCCCCGCTGTAAAACACTCTTGTGCAGAGAACCACTGGCCCACATGTGGGACAGACAAAGTGAAACGCTCTCACTCTTAAAACCGTTTTCCATCTCGATTCACTTTCTTGTTAAAGGGACTACCCTTTCAAAAGGTGGCGGGTTGACTTCCAGGTTGGAAAAGATTAGTTTTTTTAAAAAAAACTATGATCTGGAGAAAGGTCGCAATGGGATTTTTAAGAAAAACCATATGTTCCATCCACAGCCCTTTTCGGATTGCATATGTTATATCCAAGGAGTTGACAGATCCACGGGAGCCTAAACCTTTACAAAGGTAATGTCCACTTTATATTTTTTTAAAAGTTTAACTTGCAATCCCCCAGAGAAGGGTTGATTACGAATTATGGTTATTCCCAAACTGGCTAACGGGGACTCATTACAATGTTCAGTCTTCAGATTCTCATTGAGAGCAGCAAGAATAGCAGGAGAGAGATTAAAAACAGCGACAATCCACTCCGCTTTTCGTGTTACATTTCGAGACAAGACGGGATCGCCTCGGCTCCACCAGAAAGGCAGCATTCCCAATTGTAATCGCCACGAACCAAAGTCCTTGCATCTCTCGCTATCTTTAATGGTGGTTGGATTTAAACTGGAATTTGCCTTTTTAAAAAAAACTCACGTTTCCCCGTTGTCATTCAATAACAAACCCAGAAAACGCATTAGCAGCGAATTTGGTGCGAGCACACGCAAGGACCTTAATAAATGTTAGAAGCTGAGATTGTCGAATGTGGGGTATAAGATTTAAATAATATTTTTAAGCACCGTTTTAATTTCTCTACACTCCCAATAATGATTGCAATTTGCGATCTGATCCCAGATCTTCTTTCGATCTTTCATGTTTTCCTGCAGCAGATTTCTCAATCCCTTCTAAACACTATTCCAGCAACATCAGCGATTTTATTAATGCCCAGCTCTCATTAACCCCCTACCCTTTCTTTCATCCTTTCAAGTTTTTTAAATTCCTCAACAGAATTAAACAATTCAAAACAGACCACGTTATATCGTCACTTCATTGCATTTCGCACAAGAATCCAATGGTGATCCATATACCTTCCTCCATATTATAGACCGTATATTGGGTTCATTTGCACACCCTCCAAGATTCAAAATTAGGTGGATTGGCCGTGCTAAATTTTCCCTCAGTGTATCTGAAAAGGCGCCCAAACGTGGCAACTCGGGAATTTTCACAGTAATTTCATTGCAGTGTTAATGCAAGCTTATTTGTGATTAATAAATAAACTTTTTAAAATAACTTTCCATTCATACCCATATTCCCTTCCTAGATATTTCTCCTTTTTAATATCCACTTCCATTCCTTTTTAAACCCCAATGGTTTCTGCTTCCATTCCCATTGCTGACCAGAGTATTTCATGCTCTGATGATCTTCTAGTTAAAAAGAATTATTTTGATATAATGGGCAGATTGGGGAATGGGTTTGTGGAAGTGCTGGGGCTATCACTGGACTAATAATCCAGATACCCCAGACTAATGCTCTGGGGACATGGATTCCAATCCCACTGGGGTGGCTGGTGGAATTTTAATTCAGTTAATCATTCAAAGGAATAAACCTGGAGTATAAAATTGGTTTCAGTAATGACAGCTATCAGCGGTTATTGTAAAAACTCATCTGGCTCAATAATGTACTTCAGTGAAAGAAATCTCTATTCCTGGTCTGCATATTTTACAAGTTTATTTATTAGTCTCAAGTAGGCTTACGTTAACACTACAACTAAGTTACTGTGAGAATCCCCTAGTTATCACACTCTAGTGCTTGTTTGGGTACTCTGAAGGAGAATTTAGATTCTGCAGCAATGATTTGATTTGATTTGATTTAGTATTGTTAATACATGTGACAATAATAAATCAAATCAAATCAAAAAGGCAAAATCACATGGGATCAGAGGGGAGCTGGCAAGATGGGTACAGAACTGGCTTGTTCATAGGAGGCAGAGGTAGCAGTGGAAGGATGCGTTTCTGAATGGAGGGCTGTGGACTAGTGGCATTCCTCAGGAATCAGTGCTGGGACCTTTGCTGTTTGTAGTATATATAAATGATTTGGAGGAAAGTGTAATTGGTTTGATTAGTAGGTTTGCAGATGACACAAAGATTGGTGGATTTGAGGACCATCAGAAGATATAGCAGGATATAAATCAGTTGGAGACTTGGGCAGACAGATAGCTGATAGAATTTAATCCGGATAAATGTAAGGTGATGTATTTTGCAAGGTCTATTACTGATAAGAAATATACAATGAATGACAGAGCTCTTTATAGTATTGATAGGCAGAGGGATCTGGGTGTACAGGTGCACAGATCACTGAAAGTGGCAACACAGATGGAGAAGGTAGTCAAGAAGGCATACGGCATGCTTGCCTTCATCGACTGGGGCATTGAGCTTAAAAATTGGCAAATCATGTTGCAGCTTTATGGAACCTTAGTTAGGCTGCACTTGGAATATAGTGTTTAATTCCGGTCGCCACACTTACAGAAGGATGTGGAGGGTTTGGAGAGAGTACAGAAAAGATTTACCAAGATGTTGCCTGGTATGATGGGCATTAGTTATGAGGAGAGGTTGGAGAAACTTGTCTTTTCTCACTGGAATGACAGAGGTTGAGGGCGACCTGATAGAAGTCTACAAGATTATGAGAAGCATGGACAGTCGGAAGCTTTTTCCGAGGATGAAAGAGTTCAGTTATTCAGGGGTACAGGTTTAAGGTGCGAGGGGCAAGGTTTAAAGGAGATGTGCGAGGTAAGTTTTTTGCACAGACAGTGGTAGGTACCTGGAGTTCACTACTGGGGGAGGTTGTAGAAGCAGATACAATAGTGAGTTTTAAGTGATGTCTGGACAAATACATGAATAGGATGGGAATAGAGGGATATGGTCCCCAGAAGAGTAGAGGGTTTTATTTCATTCAGGTAGCATGATTGGTGTAGGCCTGGAGGACTGAAGGGCCTGTTCCTGAGTTGTAATTTTCTTTGTTCTTTATTCTTTGTAATCATGGCTTAGAAGGGTACTGATAGCTGTTAATGGAAGAACAAAGATAAACAGTGTGCCAAAGGACAACCTGAGGCCCTCGTGAAGTGTGAGGAGAGAATGCATTGATAAGGGAAAAAAAGGATGGGAAGTGGGATAAAATAAGGGAATGGAAAAATGAATAATCGGAGATGGATTCAAAATATCAGGAGTGGAACCTGAATTGGAATCCATGTGGAGAATGTTGGAGCTGGAGACAATTGCTAAGGAAAGAAATGTGGCTTTGGAAGCGAGTTTGATTAACACTTCATCAAACACTGGGAAGGAAATGGAAAACAATGAAGGTGGACAGGGCGAAAGAGACAAACGGAAATCCTGTTGGTGAGAAGAAAAGTACTTATTCAGGATAAGGATGGAAGGGAAGCAGCAGTGAACAATAACTGTATATGTCCATAAATGTACATTCTGATGAACATGTTTTGTGAGCAGCCTCTCTTTTCCACTTCACGTTATTCACATTTTACCTTCACGTTTGAAGTATTCTGCAGCTGCAGATTTTCTGTTTTACACTGATATTACACCAAGTCTTTGATATCTTATACAGTTAGTTAATGATTGCATGTGAGTGATTCAAAGGAGCTGGAGTGATAGATGCCAAACAAAGGCGTTTCTAACACATAAACTTGCATTTATTTAATACCTTAAATGTGGGGGAAAAAACTCACAATATCCTTCAGAGGCAACAATATTCCCCATTATTCCTGGTTAGCACTGTTACCTAACAGCACTAGGGATCCAGGTTCAATTCTGCCTCAGGCAGTTGTCTGTGTAAGGTTTGCATGCATTCTGCCTGTGTCTGCAAGGGTTTCTTCCCAGTGTTCCAGTTTCTTCCCATACTGCAAAGGTGTATGGCTTAGGTTGATTAGCCATGTAAATTGACCTTCAGCATTGGAGGATTAACAAGGCAAATTCATGTTGTTACAGGTATAGGGCTTGGATAGGATTTTTGTAGTGCAGGCTCGATGGCCCGAATGGCCTCTTTTCACACTGTAGAAATTCTATGTTCTATTATTCTATAGTTATTATTTTCCAATATTGGCTAAATACATGAGTTACTCTTGTATCTGTATTAACTCTGTCCAATATATATCATAATGCATCATCTGTGCGCTTTGCACAGCAACTAACATAAATCTACAGCATGGTTTTAAGCAGTTGGATTTTGCAGTAATTTTGCCTTGCAGTAATAACACTTGAGTTAATGAAAAGGCACAAAATGAAGGAGGGATTATGAAGCAGACCCTGACACTGTAACTTATCTGTTCCTTTTCAAGGGCAAATGGGCATGGACAATAAACGCTTGAGTGCTATTGACGTCTGCATCCCCTGAATGGATTTTGACTGGGATTGGTGAGTGCTTCCAGGACATTCTGCTTATATTTCAGATTTCCAACAGCTGCAGTTTTTCTACTTCATATCGCACTAAATCTTTGATTCCATGTACAGTCAGTTTATGATCCCATCTCTGTGATCTGAAGGAGCTGGGGAGAAACAGGTCAAGGAAAAATGCCTCCTGCTACAACAACAGTAACTTGCATTTCTTCAAAGCCTTTAAAGTAGGAGAATGCACCAAAGTGCTTTAGAAATATAATCAGAAACAAATGGCATTGAGCCAAACAAAGAGCTTTGAATGGGAATGGCAGGAAACTTGGTCACAATGTATTTCTTAAGCTTGATCTTAAAGGAGGAGATATGAACAAAGAACAAAGAACAAAACAGCACGGGAATCAGGCCCTTCGGCCCAACAAGCCTGTGCCGCCACCCCGATGTTTCCACCTCTACCCATGATCCCTGTCTATGTTTATAGATCTATAGATTAAAAACCAAATTTGAGACAATTTAGGGAGAATTTGTTTTGCCAATTAGCCTAAGAGCATATCTTTGGGATGTGGGAGGAAACCGGAGCACCCGGAGAAAATCCACACAAGCACAGGGAGAATGTGCAAACTCCCACAGACACAGGCCCAAATCCATGTATCTGCACAGCACAGCGATAGTCACTAAGCTGTCGTGTTGCCCATCAAATGATCCAGGTCAAGCGTACACTAACGACGTGAAGCACTGGGATACTCTCGAGAAAAAATCAAAAGCAGCCCTCTCACGACCCATTGTGTGTATTAACAGACCAAGGCAAGGGATTCTGGATCATGGGGCCTTGTTAGCTTAAGGCATGCCTGTTGTCAGGAAACAGAGGTGATTTTAAGTAATCTATTTTTACATTTGTGTGTATTCGAACAATGCTTTAAGTGAGTTTAATTTTGTGTGTAAAATAGGGTTAAAACTTTACTTAGCTTCATGTTAAACAAAGGTGCCTGAATGTTTGTGGGTTTTCGTTTCACTTTGAATTATGCCTTCATTGTAGGCAAACAAGGTAGGCAAATGAACAAGGTTTAAGGAAAGACTACGCTGTCGCTGAGCAACTAGAGGCTCACAGTGAAAAGCATAACCACTTGTGGTTCATTTGGAACCAGGATTCTGGGAAGACAGCAGCTCTCATAGAAACTGCTATCAGACAGGCAGGACAATGGAGTAAGGACCAAGCATCTGGGGGGATTTGATGAGACATCCACAGAAGTTGTAAGGGGTGGCATTTACCATTTGGTTTCAGAGAGTGATGTGTCTGACCACAGTTAGCCTATTTGTTTACATGGACTGAGTGCTTACTGAGAACATTGCGGTATAAGATATATTGTGTAATTAGTGTTTTCTATGTACATTTGTGAAGACGTTGGTGGGTGAAGAAATATGTTATTATAGTCAACCTTTTCATTTTTAATAAATATTTTATTCTTTTGTTAAACCTATTTCTGTCCTGTGACTCTGTCCACCCATGTCTCTCAACAAAAAGTAAATGTTACAGTTGCTGAGCCAGGATTCCATTCTAGGACCTGATTGTCCAGTAGTAACACCAGCTGGGATAGTAGCACTATCAATCATGAGCAAAGGTGCAGCTTAAATTGTGGGAGGAAAAGCAACAGATGGATGGGGAGCATTGATAGATGATGTTATGGAGATGGAAGTCCGTGGTCTTTGTACTGGACAGCATATGAGAGCAGGGGCTCTGCTTGGTGGAATAGGACGGCAAAAATTTGGACAGACTTTTTCAGCTGAAGGCAATGGCTAGGCAAGAGGGCAGAAGAAATTATAACTTGCCAAACCTGATATATCAGACAAAAAAACTGACAATGCAGAAGCAATGGAGGAGTCAAGAGAACAAAGAGTACATGTTGTCAATGTTCCTGTAGAAACTGACTCCACAACTGCAGATTTCACCAAAGGACAATATTTATGGGTGGCACGGCAGCACAGTGGTTAGCACTGCTGCCTCACAGTTCCAGGGACCAGGGTTCAATTCCTGACTTGGGTCACTGTCTGCATGGAGTTTGCACATTCTCCCTGTTTCTGCCTGGGTTTCCTCCCACAATCCAACGATGCGCAGTTTAGGCCCATTGGCCATGCTAAATTGTCTATTAGTGTCCTGGGATGCATAGGTAGAGGGATTAGTTGCCAAGTTACTGGGGTAAATCCTAGGCGGGATTGTTGTCGCTGTGGACTCGATGGGCTGAATGGCCTCCTCTTGCTCTGTCGGGATTCTATGATTCAATGATTATATGAGGCATGGATAGGGCTAAGGCTCAACACATAGAGGGTTCTGTAGACAATTGTGTGGTAATGGCAGGAGATGGTATTTGTGGACAGGGTCTGCCTATTATCAGCTGGGAAAATATAAAAGCAAGTGAGAGAAAGTCCACTGAGATGGGAAATGGTAAAGAGCCATCAGAGGAGGAGGATCTGCAGAGATGTTGAAGAGGGCAAGAAGCAAATATGACATGGTGGCACAATGGTTAGCACTGTTACCTCACAGCATCAGGTACCTAAATTTAATTCCAATCTTCACTATCTGTGTGGGGTTTGCACGTTCTCCCTGTGTCAGCGTGGCTTTCCTGCCCTCTAAAGATATGCAGGTTAGGTTGATTTGCCATGCCAAATTGCCCCTTAGTGTCACAGATTTGTATGTTTGGGTGAATGGTGGGGTAAATATGTAGGGTTATGGGGAAAGGGCCTGGGTGGAATGCTCTGTCAGAGAGTCAGTGAAGGCTCAATGGGCTGAATGGCCTCCTTCTGCACTGAAGGGATTCAATGATCATGGCCATTATCACACAGAATCTCATTTGTGATTTTGATCAGGGTCATTCCCATCTTATGGCAAACCCACAAACCTGGCTACCGCAATTTAAGTATGGAGCTACAGTAAAGCTGTGCACAGATCTTGGAGGCAGCAATCCAATAAAGGCCTTGGAGGGGAAGAAAAGGAACTTGGAGGTGAATTGGCAGCTTACAAGGACAGATGGGCTGAGGTAGATTTTGAGGGAAAGGTGAAGAAAGGTGGGGAACGGGAGCTGAGAAAAAGGGAATATTTACAATGGAAATTACTAAGGTCAGAAAGGGAAGTTGTTAAGTTGTCATCAGTTTAGTGAGAAATTGGTAATAACAGTAACAAGGTGGTGGTGACGAAAGGGAGCTGAGAAAAGGCGTGGAGAGAAAGTGGAAAAGAAACAAGAGAGTCAGCTTGAGGTCAAGCAGGGGAGCCAGAGTGGGGGCAGGGTGACTTATTTTGAGGAAAGATGGAATCATGAGAGGAAACTGAGCAGATGGTCACAATCATCATGATGGTGAACTCTACAAAGCACTCAACCCTATTGTAGGAGTGAGGCAGCAGGGGGCACGGTACAGGGAATTAATAAGACAGTTTGTGATGGAGAAGATAAGCTTCAGGACGGCTCTGATGTACTATAGCATTCTTGAGTAGCAGGCAGCTTTGGAAGAGAGAAATGCAATTCTGTAGCTCTCCCTCTGTTTCAGCCTAATGCTAGAGATGGAAACTCAGCCCTCTGTGCACCAAAATTTAAAACAAAAGAACGAGAAGACATCAGTAGACAGAACAATATATTTCTGGTATGCCCTCACCAGCAATCCACCCCCACCCCCACTCCCCAACTAATATCCATCAGAGACGCTGGTTACTTCCACCTCAGTAACATTGCCCCCTTCTGACCCTACTTCAATACATTTGTTGCTGAAATATTATCCATTCTAAATCTCTCTTGGTAAACCTTCAATTCATGTCCTTTGCAAACTTCAGCTGACCTGAAACCCTGCAGCCTTTAACCTATTCTCTGCTAATTACTCCCCAGCTCTGTAAATGACCCCAACACAGCATTCACAGTCCTCTACTTTTCAAACCCTCTGAGATCTCTTCCTTCTCCTAATTCTGGCATTTTGTGACACCCCCCACTCTCCTTTCAGTTTACTCTTTCAAGCTAGCTTGGCCCTAAGCTCTAAAATTCCTTCCCTAATCCTCACTACCACTTTTTTTGTCTGGTGGTAATTACACCTCTGTGAATCACCTTGTGTCGGGTCTTCCTTTGAAAGTACTACATAAATGCACATTACTGCTGGTACGTATAAATTAGTGTTATCCAAAAGCAAGAATTTGTATCATTGTCAAATGTCCTGAGGCATTTCATGGAAGCATTCCCCAGCAAAAAAACTAGTAACAAACTAAAGAAAATGACACTGGGATGTGTTACCAAATGTTTGACCAGATTGATTTTTAAACAGCATTTTAATAGAGGAAAGAGGGGGTGACATGAGTGGTAGAAGATTAACACTGCTGCCTCACAACACCAGGACCTGGGTTCAATCCCAGGCATGGGTGACTGTGTGGAGTTTGCATGTTCTCCCTGTATTTACATGAGTTTCCTCCAGGTGCTCCAGTTTCTTCCACAGTTCAAAGATATACTGGTTAGGTTGGTTAGCCATGCTAAATTGCCCATTACTGCAGTGGGATTAATAGGTTTATATGTGGAGTTGCGGGGATAGGGCCTGGATAGGATTGTTGTCAGTGCAGGCTCAATGAACCGAACATCTTCCTTCTGCATGCAGGGATTCTATGATTTTTGTCGTTGCCAGTCAGCACAGATTGTTAGCTAGAATTCAATCTCCTTTCTTTGGACATGAAGTGAAGGGTTGGCAGCACGGTGGCACAGAGGTTAGCACTGCTGCTGCACAGTACCAGCAACCAGTCTTGGGTGACTGTGTGGAGTTTGCAGGTTCTCCCCATACCTGCGTGTGTTTCCTCCAGGTGCTCCAGTTCCTTCCCAAGCCCAAATATGTACAGGTTAGATTGCTTGGCCATGCTAAATTACCCCTTAATGTCAGGGGATTAGTAGGGTATATATATGTAGGGTAACAGGATCAAGCCTGAATGAAATTGTTATCACTGCAGTCTTGATGGCTGAATGATCTCTTTCTGCACTGTAGGGATTCTATGAACTTAGCCACAACACTGCAGCAAATCCAGCTACGGAGCACGTACACATTCACAGATTTCTGGTTGATAGTTGGAGAAAAATGTCAAGCAGCTAGATGCAAAATGAGTCAACCACTTATTAAATCATACTTAGAACTTAAACCAGCTGAGGGCATTCAGAGTACCCAAGCCTGTAATTTAATAAGCTATGCAAACATCAGCAGAATAATTTACTTCGTGCTTTTGTGACTCAAATTCCCTGTAATTCAATTAATGTTGGATTATATTCCAATAGGCTGTGGTATTTAAAAATAGATTGCTACGTTTTATTTCAGTCATCCTAATGCTTATTGCTGACTTCCAAAATGCATGATGAGACTAATATGTCGCACTGTAAGATGATACCAGCTATAACACAAACAGAAAGCTTAGGATCAATTTAATATTAATACAGCAGCAACATTTACAGTGCAGAGTTCAACAGCAAAATTAGTCCAGTGAATATTCCACTGAACTCAATAATACTGAAGTACCTCAGAATGCAACTTTTTCTATGTAGACGCCTTATAAAGTAACTGCAGCATTCGGAAGGATCATTGTAAAATGAGTGAAACTTTTCCTTTACTGCATTGAGGCACTTCAGAGTGCTATTGAATGTATGTAAAGAACCCGAATATTCTTGTTTTTTTTATATATGATGGTCATTATGGAATGTTTCTCATGTCAGAATCATAGAATTTGGGAAATTGGTAATAACAGCAACGAGGTGGTGGTGAAGAAAGTGAACTGCTGAGTGAAGGCTTGGAGAGAAAGTGGAAAAGAAACAAGAGAGGTTGTTCTCGCAGATTCCTGAATAACGTACTTTTTTTTCATCAGCAAAATGAATGCAGCCTATCTGATGGTAATAATGAGTTGGTTTCATTCTTTTAAAAAAATGCTCTCCTTTCCGTTTTCAGGCTGCATTCACCAACCCGGAACTAAGGTGGCTACTTGCAGACCTCCACTGGGCTGCAAAATGCAACAGGACGCGCAAGAGGACTGACAGCGCTCTGATCGACAGGCTACACAGCCAATCAGCCTTGGGATTTTCTCTTTCTGCCTTCCCATTGGGCCAGAGCGCAGATGGTCCAGCCAACCAGCGCGGTGGGGGGCGGTACCTGGAATGTTGCCGGAGAGACACGTGGGCAGAGGATGAGGAAGTGAATGAGTGCAGTGGCTGTGCTGTGTGAGAGACAGAATGATCCAGGGCTGGAGCCCCGTCCTTCAGAGCCTCCTGGGCACCTTCTTCACCTGGGGGCTCACCGCCGCCGGGGCTGCTCTGGTTTTCATCTTCTCTCAAGGCCAGGTCGGTATTTGTGGACCAGATGTTGAATGCACTGTACTGCATTGCATGGCATTGTATTCTATTGCAGTGAGATCAGTCCTACAAGGCTGTCTCAGGACAGGCTAATTTCAATTGATTTCGAAAAGCAAAATCTTAAATCAAAAGTATGGACAAATCTGTCTTTTATGGAGCCTGAATGACAATGACGTGAAACGTTCACTTTAGGATTGCATTGCAAGGACCGTCAACAAGATAATTGTTGGACTTTACAAATCAATAAAAAAAATTCTCCAATGAAATGTTGATGAAGGAGCAATGTCAGATTTAGTATTTCTCTTCCTTGCACTATATAGCATTTCTGGTACTTTAAAATGATTTTCACCCTTATCTCTCCTGATGACTTTTATGTTGTGTCATGGTGTATTGGGAATATTTTACGATGCCACATTGACTGCCCAACCCTTCCTGCAAACCAACACCCTAACCATTCCTACATATGTTAATTTTTCGGCCTGTCACTTTCCTATCCTTGTTTGTTCTGATTAATTTACCTTTTGTAGATTTCCATTCAATTTCCTTTTAGACAGTTTGCTATTTATAAGTTGATAATCTGCAACTTATTGTCAAGAGGTGGGAGTGCAAATAGAAATGATCAATTTTGAAAGAGGGACTTAAATTTAAAGGCCAAGACAATGGGACTGACTGGATTGCTGTATAGAGAGCCAGCTTGGATTCAATGGGCTGAATTGCCTCCTTCTCTGCAGTAATGACTCTATGACTGATGGCCGAGACACCAATAATGTATTGATGATTGACAGGCCAGAGTCAGAGTAATGCAAATGTGCCCCACTACTTGATGTAGGATGTGTCAGAGATATTCACACCAACACCATTTTACATTTGTGTGGTATCTTTTAATGTAGAAAGCCTAACTGAAGTGAAATCAGACAAATATTGACACCAAGGAAAAAGTAAAAGCTTTAAAGATTGGATTCTAGAGCTTAAGGCTATTAGAATTCTTAATTTAGTATTCCTTGTATTCTTGCTTGTGCCACCTTTTAGACAAAGTGTTGTTTAAGTTTATTTATTAGTGTCACAAGTAGGCTTATTATTAATATTGCAATGCAGCTACTATGATATGAAAATCCCCTAGTTGGCAGGCAGGCAGTGATCCAAGCTGGAAATTGAAATTCGTTCTCTGCTCTTGCCAACCACTGTGCCACCACATTGGCTATGCTCTCTGACTATACGTTTCCAAAGTTTTTCATTGGCTCTGAAATGCTTTGGGATGTCCCAATGCCATGAAAATATAAGAGCAAGTGGAGCTGTTGCATGGTGACTGTGTTACTGGGTCAGTTGTCCCAAAGGCTTGATGAATGCTTGGAAATTGTGTTCAAATTCTATTGTGGCAACAGGGAAATTGAAGTTTAGTTAATTCAATCTGAAATAAAAAAGCAAGCTTCAGTAATAGAAGCCATGAAACAATCAGATTGTTATTAAGATTCATCTGGTTCATTAATGTCTTGTCAGGGAAGGGAGTGCACTGTCTGTACCAATGCATTAGTTGTGGCCCTGTGGCCTTTAAGTCAGAATGTCATGAGGCTTAAATTCTATTCGAGAAATTGAGCACAAAAATCGATGATGATGCCTCAGTGCAGTACCGATGGAGTGCTGTGATGTTGTAGATGCTACCTTTCAGCTGAATCATTAAACCAAGCCTGCCCATCAGTTGGATGTAAATGATCCTTCTATTTCACTGAAGAGCAGAGGAATAATCCTCAGTGCCTTGGCTCCTCAATCAACACCAGGACAAAAAGATTATAGTCATTATCACAGTGCTGTTGGTGAGGGATCTGATGTATTCAAATTAGCTGCCCCCTCTCCATAATGCATTTCAGAAGTACTTCATTTGCTGTTATAGGCTTTGAGACCAGGCAAAAGATTATACACAAATGCAAGCATTTGTTTCTCTGACCTGATCTGTTCCACATGACTCCACAACAAGGCCCACAACAATGTTGGTGACTCTTTTATCCTTTCTGAAATGACCTTACAAACCAGTCAGTGGCTAAGCAACAGGCTTTGCCAATGATGTTGATATCCAGCGAACAAATTGATAAAATGTTTCTCTCTTTGGTGCAGATGGCTGAAGATGGAAGGGACTGGGGGATCCATAAGAGACACGAATACAGATTTTTCAACCATTTAAGAGCCAGTAGTAAAGAAAGGGAGGGGTGAAGCCTTGAGGGATTTGAACATAGAGTGGAAATTTTACATTTGAGGTGTTGATTGATTGGGACATTATGTAGGACAGCAGATATGGTGACGATGGATTGTGTGAATTACGATCTAGCATTGAGATTTGTGTGGGCTCAGGTTAGAGGGATTAAAATTGGTCAGAGATACGTAGGATAATCAAATCTGAAGATGCAGATGAAGGTTTCAGCAGCAGTTATGTTAAAACCCTGGAAAAATCTGAGCTGATCAGAGAGACCTAACATGAATTTATTAAGAATAGGTTTCATATTGCAAACTCAATCGAATTTTTTGATTAAGTTCCTAAAATAGTGGAATGTGTATGGATGTAATTTATACGGACTTGCAAAAGGTATTCTATAAGCTTTGAATGAAAAGAGCGTTATTAAACTAAAACCCAAGGATTTAAAGGCCAGGTTTGGTAATTGGCTAGGTTGTAAAATACAGAGAGCAAGTGATGGCCATGGACCTGAGTTGGAAGGAAGTGAATATTGGAATATTCACTATATATTATGCATTGCATTAGATAATGCAATAGAGAGATGTTTGTTCAAATTACCAATGACATGAATGTAGTTAGCATCGTAATTAGTTAGATGAGAGCATAAAATTGATAGATCAAATGAATTGTTCAAACTGGCAGATGAATTTCAATGCAGATGGGTTGGTAGTCATTCACTTTGGACCGGAAAAGAAGAAATCTGGGTATTCCTCAAATAGTGAAAGGTTATGAAGAGGAGAGAGAGGATCATGAAATCTGGAAATGCTTGATGTGGTTCAGCCAGATGTGAAGATTTGCAACAACCATCAATTGCATTTAATTTATCACCATGGGTGGTAACAGTCTGGAAGGCGTTGCCTGGCAGGGTGTGGAGATGGGATGCCTGACATCTTTTAAAAAGTACCTGGATGTGTACTTAGCATGCCATAACATTGAAGGTTATGGGTCAAATGCTGACAAATGGGATTATGTGGGCAGGCCAGGGTCTTTCATGTGTCAGTGCGGAATTCTGCCCTGTAGGATTCTGTGATTATAACTTAATGCTCAGTCTGCATCTGTTAAACTTGAGGGAGCGAAGATGGTGTCATACTGTAAAAATGGCCAGGATGGAAAAGAATTGAATTCATTTAATTTATTATTGTCATGTGTTGGGATGCAGTGAAAAGTATTGTTTTTTACACACTATACAAACAAAGCATACTGTTCATAGAGTACGCAGGGGAGAAAGAAAGGATAGGATGCAGAATATAGTTTGCAGTTATCGCTAGGATGAAGAGAAAGATCAGCTGAATATGTGATATCACCATTCAAAGTCTGATGGCAGCAGGAAAAAAACTGTTCTTGAGTCAGTTGGTTCATGTTTTCAGACTTCTGTATCTTTTTCCTGACTGAAGAAGGGGAAAGCAAGTATGTCTGTGGTGTGTGGGGGCTTTGATTATGCTGGCTGCTTTCCCAAGGTGGCGGGAAGTGTAGATGGGGTCAATCAATGAGAAGCTGGTTTGTGTGATGGACTGGGCTACGTTCACAACGCTTTGTAATTTCTTGCGGACTTGGTCACAGCAAGCAGTGAGGCATCTGGAAAGGATGCTTTCTGTGGTGCATCCGTAAAAATTGGTGAGAGTCGTAGTGAACATGTTGCATTTCCTTAGCTTTCTGGGAAAATAGAAGTGTTTTTTTTATGAGCAACACAGCACGGGAAACAGGCCCTTCGGCCCAACGAGCCCGCGCCGCCGTCATAACTATATAGTAGCAATTCCATTATCCTATTATAGATTTAGGTTATTCCTAATGTGGAAGACTCTCACTATAGGGACAATTTGTTTCCCAATCAGCCTAAGAGCGAATTTTTGGGTTGTGGGAGGAAACCGGAGTGCCCGGAGAAAACCCACGCAACCACGGGGAGAACGCGCAAACTCCCGCAGACACTGGCCCAATTCCAAGTGTCTGCACAGCCACATCGATAGTCTCTGAGCTGTCATGGTGCCCTTCAGATGGTCCACATAAAGCACTCATTTACGACATGAGGTACCAGGCAACCCATGAATCAACATCCAAGAGCTGTACCCGCACCACCTGCCGAATGCATGCTCAAAGTATGGACCGAATTACCTGTGGAAAAAAGCCGTAGTTAAACAGTCCTAATATATCCCTCTATCTGCATACCGCTCATGTGGCTGTCCAAGAGACCCTTAAACAGCCCCAGCGTGCCTGCTCCCACCACCTTACTCGGCAGTGCATTCCACACCCCCACTACCCTTTGTGTGAAAAACTGCCCTCTAATATTCGTCTTATACATAGCCCCCCTCACCCTAAGGCCATGACCCCTCGTCTTATCCATTTCTGAAGGTGGAAAAAGTTTACCTCCATTTACTCTATCTATACCCCTTATAATCTTATACACCTCTATGAGATCCCCTCTAAGCCGACGTCTTTCAAGGGAAAACAACCCCAGTCTATTTAATCGTTGGTGGGCTTTCTGCTTTAGTTTTGGAATGGATTGATCTGGACAGGCAGTTGGTGATCTGAACACTGAGAAACTTGAAACTCTTGGCCAGTTCCTCTTCATCACCTTTGATGTAGACAGGAAGGTATCCTCCACCATGTTTCCTGAAGTCAATGATTATTTCCTTTGTTTTACTGACGTCAGAAAACTTGAAAATGGAGTTGGAGTGGAATTTGGCCATGCAGAGTTAAGATCTTTGCAAGAACATCAAAAGTAAAGGTGACGCAGTGTGGAGCAGTTGTGCAATATTGGAAGTCGCTAAAAAACAGCCTACCCAGCTATGCATGGCTACAAGACCAGATGCACCTTTACATCATGGAAATGGTTTGGCACATCCTCATATTGGAGGTACCCCCAGAAATTAAGAGAACAAGAGAAGACCAGTATCAAGTCTTCAGGGAAAAGAGCCAACAATGGCAGAAATGTCATGGAGTAATCCAAAGATCTACAAAGTAACCCTACCTTTTTGAGTTGTTTACACTGTTGATTTTACAACAAAAATTGTATATATTTATAAGATCGCTAAATAAGTGAAGGTGTAAATTTAGATCAATGCATTGTTGTGAGCCATAGTGTACATAATAGCATTAATTGTGTATTACAGACTTCCAACATTTGTTTCATAAAGTGCTTGTCAGCAGAGTAAAATCCTATGAAATGCAGGGATGGTCATTGGCAGCAAAGTTGGCTGAGTGACAGGAAGCAGAGAGTATTGGTGAATGTGTTTTTTCCGATCTGGACTCGAAACGTTAACTCTTTTCTCTCCTTACAGATGCTGCCAGACCTGCTGTGATTTTGCAGCATTTCCTCTTTCAAATTCCAGCATTCGCCCTAATTTCCTTTTTTTTGGTGAATGTGTTTTTTTTGACCTGGAGGACATTATACTGTGGCCTTCTCCCTGATCCATGTTAGTAACCTGGACTTACAGGTGCAGGGCATAGTTTCAATATTTGCAGATGACATGAAGCTTGAAAGTATTGTGAACTATGAAGAAGATGGTGATAAACTTCAAGGAGACATAAACAGGCTGGTGGAATTTAATGCAGATAAATGTGAAGTGATACATTTTGGTAGGAAGAACAAGTAGAGGCAATATAAAATAAAGAATTAATTTCTAAAGTGGGTGCAGGAGCAGAGGGACTGGAGTGTATATGTTACAATTTGTTGAAGGTGAGGAGAGATTGGTTAAAAACGTCTGCGATCCTCAGCTTTATGTATAGAAGCAAAGGGTACAAAAGCAAAAAAGTTATGTTGAACCTTTAAAAAACATAATATTCCAGTTAAGGTGAAACCCGTGTCCAATTCTCGGTACTGTATCTTAGGAAGGATATGACTTTGTTTTATTTGTTAGTGGGATGTGGGATTGCTGATCCTTAGATGGTGGTGAGCTGCCTTTTTGAACCACAGCACTGCTGAGGTGTTTGTACAGTGCAGTTTGGAGGATTTCCAGGATTTTGACTCAGTGACAGTGAAGGAAGAGCACAATATGTCTCCAAGTCAGGATGATGAGTGGCTGGGAAGGGCACTTCGAAATGGTGCTGTTCCCATGTGTCTGCTGATCTAGATGGTAGCGGTTGTGTATCTGGAAGGTGCTGTCCAAGGAGACTTAGTGAGTTCCTGCAATGCGCCTTGAAAATTGTACAGACTACTACCATTATGTGTTGGTGATGGAGGGTGTGCATGTTTTGGATGTGTTATTCACATGGGCTACTTTGTCCTGGATGGTGTTGAGTTTTTTGAGTGTTGTTGGAGCTGCATCATCCACACAAGGGGAGAGTATTCCATCACATTCCTGACTTGTGTTTGCAGATAATGGACAGGCTTTGAGAGTTAGGAAGTGAGATATTCACTGCAAAATTCCTAAATTCTGACCCGCTCTTGTAGCCAGTCCACTTTCATTTTTGGCCAATGGTAACCCTGAAGATGGAGGATTCAATAATGGTAATACCATTGAATGTCCTGGGGCAATACTTATAGCCTCTTCTGTTGGAGATAGCCATTGCCTGGCATTTGTGTGGTGCAAATGTTGCTTGCGTTTGTAATTCCAAAGCTGGATATTGTGCAGGTCTTGCTGCATTTTGACATGGACTGCTTCAGTATCTGAGGAGTCAGGAATGGCACTGAACATTTTGCAAACATTCCCATTTCTGACCTTATGAAGGGATGCAAAGGAAAGTCATTGTTGAAGATGGTTGGGCCTTGAACACTACCCTGAGGAACTCCTGCAACACTATCCTAGGGCTGAGTTGACTGACTTCCAACCACCACAGCCATCTTTCTTTGTGCCAATTATGAGTCTGACCAGTGGACAACTTTCCCCCCTGATTTCCATTGAGTGCAGCTTTGATAAGGTCCTTTGCTGTCTCACTAGGTCAAATACAGCCATGTCATCGAGGGCAGCATGAGCATATTCTGTCCTAAAGCGATACCGCAATAACAAAGTGCAGAAAAGATTAATAAGATTGAAGTCCTTCGTCACTGCAATCAATGCCATGGATTGGGATTACTTTTCTTGCAGAAAGGAGGTTTGAGAGGAGATTTAATAGCAATATTAAAAAGCATGCGCTATCCGGACAAAGTAGATGAAAAGCTGATTCCATTGATCCAACCAAGGACACAATTTGAGGTGAATGACAAAAGAATCGATGATGACCTGAAACAAAACATTTTTATTTCCACAGCGAGTAGTTAAAGATCTGGAATGCAGTGCTTGAAAGTGCATTGGAGACAGATTCAATCATGTTTTTTAGAGGCTTTGGGTAATTATTACCCTGTTCAAAATTGGGCAATTATCTGGAGAGAGAGAAATTACAGGGCTACTGGGTAAAGGATGGGGGTGAGGGATTGGCCGAGTGGCTCTTGCAGAGAGGTAGCATCAGCATGCGGCACAGTGTCCTTCTGTGCAGTAACCATTTTGCTATTCCATAATGTGTTCATTCTTTTGCCAGCTGGTAGGTCTAAGGGAAAGGCTTTTCCTTTGGCAAGCCAGATTTATATGTTCTTCTGCAAGAGAGAAGATCGACATCAGACTTCATAAAGAGAAAGCAGTCATTTAGTTTAAATAGATAAGCTGTTTCATTTATTTGAGATGTTGATCCAATTGTATGTCCCAGTAATATTTCCAATCTACTGGAAGCTTGGCGTCACACATTGGAAGGAGCAGTTGTAGAGTCTGTATCAATGTTTGAAGTCCAGAGATTAGATCATAGCCTCCAGCCTGCTCCTTTACACAATTTTGTTCTTGGCCTTTAATCTTTCTGTGGTAGAAAATAATGTGACTTGTGGCTTATTGAATCATTGCAATACTGAAAAAGACACACTGTGGTTCTGTTGTGCATAGAACGTCCCAGTAATGGATTACAGATTGTGAAATGGTCAAAGTAAGTGGTACAGATGTGAGCAGAAAGTTGCAAAGGGATGTAGGCGTTCAACTGAGTGAGCAAAACGAGGTCGAGTGGAGCCAAGTGTGCCTCAGTTGTGAGGCCATCCGCTCTGGACCTGAGGAAGAAACATCGGTGTATTTTCTAAATAGTGAGAACGCAGAAACTGCAGAGGAGCAAAGGGATTTGTCAGCCCAAGTACTTCAAATCATTCAAAGCTAGTGAACAGGTAGAAAAAGCTGGAATACAAAAGAGGAGGAAGTCATCCTTTGGATATGTAGAAGCTTTAATAGGATCCCAGTCACAGTATTGCATTGACTTGTAGACATTGTCTTTCAGGAAAGCGACCATTGGCTTTGGAAGGGGGTTGTGGTTGTTCACCAAACTGATATTATGGTTTACAGGATTAAATTGTGAGGACAGGATGTATGAACTAACTAAGTATTCCAGAAACCCAGTTCATGCTCTGAGGACCCAGGTTTGACTCCTGCCATGGCAGTAATGGAATTTGAATTCAGTGCTTAAAAATCTGGAATTAAGAATCTACTGACGATCATAGAAGTATTGTCGCTTGTCAGGAAATATCCGTCTGGTTCACTGAGGTCCTTTAACGAAGGAAATCTGCCGACCTTCCTAGTCTGACTTGCATGTGATTCCAGAGCCACAGCAATGTGGTTGACTCCCAACTGCCCTCAGAAATGTCCTAGCAAGCCACGAGATATATCAGCGATTCAGGAAAGCAGCTCACCACCACCTTCTCACGGGCAACTAGGGATGGACAATAAACGCTGACCAGCCAGCAATGCCCATGATTTTAAAAAAGTATTAGTTTGAGTGTTTAAGATTGAAAGGGGATCTGTTTAAAAGAGTTTAAAAGTCAAAATGTTTTGGCAATATTGATCTCTGGTGAAGAAATCAAGAATTAACCTGAGGAGGAGGCCATTGAGTAAAATTGGGAACCCGTTCTGATGTTGAGTAACACCACGTAAAAAGCTGTGGATGCTCTGATAACTTCCAAGCCTGAGAATGGTGGTTTTTTTTTCTTGTTGTGGTCTGTGGACCTGGAAACACAACCGTGTGGATAGAGGCACTGATGAGACACAACTTAATTGAACGGCAAAGCAGGCTCAAAGGCTGATTGACCCATCTACCATTTTTCCTAATGCTGCTGAGGTTTGTTGGGATACAGTAATCTATTTATTGCTTTTAACAGGCACAGAATGTGCCGTCAACTGCAGTTAGCACTAAAAGTGACTGAAGAACACCATGTGAAATGGTAACATTATGAATTACTGACGCCAAGGGCTTAATTCAAGGCTGTACATTAAAAGCCAGTTAGTTGCTGCTTCTGTACATGATTCACTTCACCTCCCACAGCCAGAATGGCCATGCAAACTTTAGCGAGTCGATACTGCCTTTTGACGATGCAGCAATTTGCTGGGATTTGGCCTTCAGTATTTTGAATTATGTGATGTAGCAAGTATCTAAAGAGTGGGTATAACCTGTGTTGCTTGTAAAACAGTTGTTAGGGATGTAGGAAGCAAATCCAATAGAGTTTTCTTTACATGTTTTTTGATTACGTCCATCACCTTGCAAAATCCTCATAATTCAAATTGGTGTTTTTCACAAGCATCTGATGTAATGCAGTGACAATTGATGACTGCAATAAAATCAATGTTACATTTCAGGTGAGATATGGGGGGGGCCCTTTGATACTTTAAACCTGTAATCTAGTTGTTTCAAGTTGGCTATTGTTCACTTGGATTCAGTTTGCTAAGGTTTATGGATCCGACCCAATGTGAAAGTGAGCATAATCGGTTCTTGGCTGTGTTTTCTGTTGTCCTACTCTTCATGTGTTGTAATGGCAATAAAGTGGACAACACGTTATCAAAATCCACGACTGTGACTTGTTTTTAAAGCTTGGATTGCTAATAGAATCCCTACAGTGTGGAAGGAGGCCAGTTGGCCCATTGAGTCTGCACTGACCACAATCCTACCCAGCCCCACACACACACCCTCCTATCCCCCCCTCACACTTGGGCAATTTACAATGGCCAATCAACCTAATCTGCCCATCTTTGGAAAGTCCAAGGAAATGGCCACATTGCTGAGCCAGAATGAATTTCACTACAACCTCCAACTTCTTTCACCTCACCCTTGATGTTTGTGCCTTTTGGTGTGTTGACCTGAGTCATATAATGCAGAAAAGGCCCTTTGGCCCATTGAATTTGCACTGACAATATCTACACTAGAATTGGGCTAATCCCATTTTCCAGCACTTGTCCTATTTACTATTTCAAGTGTTCTTCCAAATATTCTTTAAATGGTTATAAGGTTTCTGGCCTCCACTGCCTTTCCAGGCAGTGCCTTCTAGAGTCCCACCACCCTCTTGAGTGAAATTCATTTTTCTCAATCCCCTCTGAATCTCCTGTCCCTAAAAGTTTGCACCCTTGATGATTGACCCTTCAACCAGGTGAACAGCTGTTCCCTCCCCACCCTGTTTAAATCCCTCACCACCTTATATACCTTAATCATGTTCTCCCCACCCTCTTTTCTGCTCTAGAGAAAACAATCCAAGCCTATCCAGTCTCTCCTTATTCAAATGCTTCATCCCAGGCAACATCCTGGTGAACCACCTTTGTACTTCCTGCAGTGTAATCACATCTTTCCTATAGTGAGCTGACCAGAACTGTACATACTGTTCTAGCTGTACCCTAACCAGTGCTCTGTACAACTCCAATATTACCTCTTTGCTCTTATACTCGATGCCACAGCTGATAAAAACCGCTGTCTCATATGCCTTTTCAACTATCTTATCTAATTGTTCTGGAATTTCCTTCCTTAGACCCTTTAATTCTCCAGTTCTGTTTCCTTTTAAGATGCTTCATCACCAAATATTTGGTTACATAATACCTTGTCCTTTGTTCTCTCTCTGAATACTCACCAGCAAAGCATCTTGAAATTTTTTTTTGCTGTATGAAACCTGGTTGTTTTAATGAAGTTAGCAAGATATCTGGTACAGCTTTTCGAATGTAATATAAACCCATTTAAAAATAAATGATTCATCAGTTTTACATAAATCAGATCCCATATCCAGGAAACTTGGGATCGGATATGTGCAGGATTGGTGATTTTACAGATTTTGGGATCTAGATTGAATGCAAAAAGAACAAAAGGATTTATTTCAAATTATCCCCAACAGGACTTCAGCTTTGAATGGTGGGTTTCCTCCGGGTGCTCCGGTTTCCTCCCACAGTACAGAAGAGATGCTGGTTAGGTGCATTGGCTGTGCTAAATTCTCCTTCAGTGTACCCGAACAGGTGCCGCAGTGTGGCGACTGTGGGATTTTCACAGTAACCTCATTGCAGTGTTAACGTAAGCCTACTTGTGACAAGAATAAATAAAATAGCCATTTTTTTGAGTGCTTTGGATAGAAACATCTGCTAAGGTGTTGGGTACTGATATATAAAAACCTGCTTACTCAGTTCTGTTTCTTTTCAATTTAAAAAATATTTTCAAGCTTGTCAAAGTTTAAAAAAAGGCATATGTGATACTTGCATTTATTAGCTAAGGTGTAGAATATACAAACAAGGACGTTATGATGGAGCTGGATAAACACACTTGTTAGGCTACAGTTAGAGTATTGTGTGCAGTTCTGGTCAGCATACTACAGGAAGGATGTAATTGCAGGTTGAGGATGCAGAGGAGGGTTACTAGGATGTTGCCTGGGCTGGAATGTTTCAGCTATGAGAGAGACTGGTTAGGTAGGAGTTGTTTTCCTGAGAGCAGAGAAGCCTGAGGTGGGGACCTGATTGAGGTGTATAAAACTATGAGGGACATGGATGAAGTTTGAAGTGTATTTATTAGTCACAAGTAGGCTTATATTAACACTGCAATGAAGTTACTGTGAAAATCCCCCAGTTGCCACACTCAGGTGCCTGTTAGGGTACGCTGAGGGAGAACTTAGCATGACCAACGTGCCTAACCGGCACGTTTTGTGGGAGGAAACTGGAGCATCCAGAGGAAACCTGCGCAAACTCAGGGAGAACAGGCTCCATAAAGATAGTGACCCAAGCCAGGAATTGAATCTGGGACTCAGCGCTTTGCAGCAGCAATGCTAAGCACTGTGCCACTGTGCTGCCCTCTAGGGTGGATAAGAAAAAAAATTTCCTCCTTAGTAGAGGGGTCAGTAACCAGGGGGCATAGATTTTAAGGAGATTCAGCTGGAATTTGAGGAAAAACCATCTCAAATTCCATCTGAATCTGGAACTCACTGCCATTTGAAGGATGATAGGAGTGGGAACCTTCAACATTTAAGAAGCTTTTAGATAAGCACTCGCAATAACCATGGACCATGTGCTGGAAAATGAGATTAGAATAGATAGGTGCTTGATGGTGGGCATAATGGGCCAAAGGGCCCTTCTCTATGCTTAAAACTCTTTGACTGTATGCAGCCTGTCTTGGAATACTTGACAGTGGACATTGTGCTACAATTCATGAGGAGCATGAGTTAGTTTGTAAAGATGTGCTCGTGCATGGAACACCCAAAAAAAAAAGCTGGAATACATCTGAATCATAAGACATTTTTTTGTCTGAATCGCCATGAAGCAAACTGGGACACTCCACCTGTCAACCGAACTGTTTGATTCTAACTGATGCACTTCGGAAACAAGAATGAGCGCAGAAAAGAAAAGTTGCAATTACCCCTAATAAATTTAGATGAAGCAAATTCTGCTGGTGCAGACTAGATGGGCTGAAGGGCCTTTTTCCAATGGGCGGAATTTTTCAGCTGTGCTCACTCCAAGGGCGGAAAATCCTGTCCAAGGTCAATAGATTTTTACGCGGTCTATGTCCTATCTGCTACTGGTGGCTGGCAGGATGGGGAAATTCTGTTCTACGACTCCATAAAGCATCTTCTTTATTGCTCAACAAAACTAACTTTAAAACACTCTGCATTTTATATTTCACTTTGGTTTCCATAATCCATTTCTGGAGAAAAGAGCAATTTCTCTTCAGTAAGTGGACCAAAATCAGAAGAGTAAATATTGCCTCTGCCCTGACTTGCCAACGCTCAGAGTCACTCGAAACCTTTGATCAATTAGTATAGCTTCATTGGCATTTGGTAAACCTATTTATTCCACTGGTTTAAAAATGGCTAGCTTTTTTTTAATTTCAGTGTCACCATGACAAGGCACCATTTGCCTGCTATCATGTTCAGAACAATTGCACATTATGAGGTATTATAGATCTCTATTCGAGGAACCTGAATAGGCAAGATACTTAAAAAAAAAAATCATGAGTACAATTTGATACAGGTTTACTGGACAAAAGGTTCATTGAATAGGACTAAAGCAAGTTCATTTGCAAGTATGCAGTGAAATATAGATTATTTAAGAAAGAACTTGTATTTTTAAAGTGCTTTTGAGTAACCTCAATGGCCAGTGAACAAGGTTTTAAAGTGTGGTAACTTTTGCAACATAAGACAATGTTGCACATAGCAAGGCTCCACAGACAACGATTCAATAAATGATCAGATGATATTTTTTTCCCCGAGATGTTGGTTGAGGGATAAATGTTGGCCAGGAGATTGGGAAAACATTTCTGCTCTTCGAGTTATTAATACAAAGGATAAAGAAAAATACAACACAGAAACAGGCCCTTCGGCCCTTCAAGCCTGTGCTGACAATGATGCCCTAACTAAACAATTAAAAAGTCTTTTGCCCTTACTCGGTCCATATCCTTCCATTCCCTCCCTATTCATGTATCCATCCCGATGCCTTTTAAACATTGCTTATGTGTTGCTTCCACCACTTCCTCTGGCAGCACATTCCAGACACCCACCACTCTCTATGTGAAAAACCATCCCACACATTTCCCTTAAATTTTCTCCCCCTCACCTTGAATCTCCACCCCCTTATAATTGACAGCATCATCCTTGGAAAATGCCTCTAACTATTTACTCTGTTTATGCCTTTCATAATTTTGTAGACCTCTATCAGGTCAGCCTCCATCTTTCCAATGAAAACAATTCTAGTTTATTCAATCCCTCCTCATGACCCTCAAGACCAGGCAACATCCTAGTGAACCTTCCTTGCATCCTCTCCAAAGCTTCCACATGCTCCAAATGTGGCCTAACCAAGGTGTTAGATATCTGTAAAGTGATTTCCCAACTCTTGTGCTTTGGCTGACGAAGGCAAATATGCCAGATGTCTTCTTAATCACTTTGGCCACCTGTGCTGCCAACTTGTAGGGAACTGTGGACCTGCATGCCCAGATTCCTCTGTATGTTAATGTTCCTAAGGGTTCTGCCATTTACAGTACAATTTACATCTAAATTTGATCCTCCAAAATGCATCACCTCACATTTATTATTAATTAATAACTTATTTCTCTTTTTCCCCCTATTACTGGTGTGTGTGATGTTCATGCACATGTCCAGAAATGCTTAAGAATAGCCTTTATTTTTTATAAAATCTGCTTTAATATTGATGTTTGAAAATATTCCTTTGTGAAAAGATTTGTTTAATGATCTGAACCTTGTCTGTTTTTAAAGTGCTGGAGAAAATTGGCATGATTTTCAAAACATCAGTAGTTTGCAAAGAGCTCTGTGCCTATGTGAAATCCAGTTGTTGATAACACACTTCTACTCAAAACAACATATTGCCGTAACTTATACACATTAAAAGAACATTTAGGAACTTTCGATTATCTCTCATCTTCCTTGTCTAAGGTGAAATGGAGTGACCTCTTCATTAATGGGACAACCAAAATCCCATTACATTACTTTTTATGTTACTGTGTAAACGATTGTGTTTTGCTTGTACTTCTACTAATTGTCCATTCCTAATTGCTTTTGAACTGAGTGGCTTGCTTAGAGGGCATTTTTAAGCGTCCACAAGGTCGTAGACCAAAAGATAAAGAAACAGAATTAAGCCATTTGGCCCATTGAGTCTTCTATCATTCAATCATGGCTGATAAATTTTTCAACCCCATTCTCCGGTTTTCTTTCCCCATAACCTTTGATCTCCTTACGAATAATGAAGCTATCTATCTCTACCTTTAAATGCACTCAATGACCTGGCCTTCACAGCTTTCTGCAGCAATGAATTCCATAGATTCACCACCCAAGAGTCAGTCAAATTGCTGTGGGCCTGGAGTCATACAAAGGGCAGACCAGTTAAGGATGACAGACGGCCTTCCCTAAAGTGAACCAATCGGGTTTTTACAACAATCGACAATGATTTCATGGTCATTGTTAGAGTGCATGTTTCATCATCTACCCTGGTGAGATTCAAACCCGGGCCCCTAGACATTTACCGTGGATATCTGGATTAATAATCCAGTGACAATACCACTCTACCACTGCCTCCCCATATATTGAGCACCGAGCTCTGGTGCTCCAACGATGGGTGGACAATGTTAGAAAGCTGCGATGTTTTTAAAAACTTTTCGTGGAGAGCAACTGAATGAACAAAAAAGAAACATTTTTTCCCAAATAATTCTGTTGTGCTAAAAGTCAAAGACATTCCTATTGGCAAGTCCTAACATTGTGTATTTGTGACTAATCAGTGTTTGCGCACTGCTAGATTTTTGAGGCTGTTATGTGGGACATTGTGAATGTTGATGGTTTGGAAACACGACATTAATATTAAATAACCAAAACAGGATAATTAGTGTTTTGATTTGATTTATTATTGTCATTTGTTAGAACATAGAACATAGAACATTACAGCGCAGTACAGGCCCTTCGGCCCTCGATGTTGCGCCGGCCAGTGGACCCTCTAACCTAAACTATTCCAATATCATCCATATGCCTATCCACCGAACATTTGAATGCCCCCAAAGTAGGCGAGTCCACAACTGCTGCAGGCAGGGCATTCCACGCCCTCACCACCCTCTGTGTGAAGAACCTGCCTCTGACATCCGTCCTATAACTACCACCTCTTAATTTAAAGTTATGTCCCCTCGTGTTGGTCATCACCATCCGAGGAAAAAGGCTCTCACTATCCACCCTATCCAATCCCTTGATCATCTTATACGCCTCAATTAGGTCACCGCGTAACCTTCTTCTCTCTAATGAAAATAACCTCAGGTCCCTCAGCCTTTCCTCATAAGGCCTTCCCACCATACCAGGCAACATCCTGGTAAACCTCCTCTGCACCCTTTCCAATGCTTCCACATCTTTCTTATAATGCGGCGACCAGAACTGTACGCAATACTCCAAGTGCGGCCGCACCAGAGTTTTGTACAGTTGTAACATAACCTCACGCTCCTAAATTCAATCCCTCTACCAATAAAAGCTAACACACCGTACGCCTTCTTAACAACTTTATCAACCTGGGTGCCAACTTTCAAAGAGCTATGTACTTGTACCCCAAGATCCCTCTGCTCGACAACACTATTAAGGGTCCTTCCATTAGCCCTATATTTCATATGCCTGTTATTCCTACCAAAGTGAATCACCTCACACTTATCCGTATTGAATTCCATTTGCCACCTCACGGCCCAGCTCTGCAACCTATCTATGTCCCTCTGCAAACTGTAACATCCATCCTCGCCGTCTACAACTCCCCCCACTTTGGTATCGTCAGCAAATTTACTAATCCAACCCTCTACACCCTCATCTAGGTCATTTATAAAAATGACAAACAGCAGTGGCCCTAAAACAGATCCTTGAGGTACACCACTTGTAACTGCACTCCAGGTTGAATATTTCCCATCAACCACCACCCTCTGTCTTCTATCAGCTAGCCAATTCCTAATCCAAACTGCTAAATCACCTTCAATCCCATGCATCTGCACTTTCTGCAGTAGCCTACCATGGGGAACCTTATCAAACGCTTTGCTAAAATCCATATACACTACATCAACTGCCTTACCCTTATCTACCTCTTTGGTCACCTCCTCAAAAAACTCAATAAGGTTTGTGAGGCACGACCTACCCTTCACAAAACCGTGCTGACTATCCCTAATCAATTTATTCCTCTCTAGATGCTTATAAATCCTATCCCTTATAATTCTTTCCAAGACCTTGCCCACAACAGAAGTCAGGCTCACCGGTCTATAATTTCCAGGATGGTCCCTACTCCCCTTTTTGAAAAGAGGGGCAACATTTGCCATCCTCCAGTCTTCTGGCACTGTACCTGTAGCTAACGACGACATGAAGATCAAAGCCAAAGGCTCTGCAATTTCCTCTCTAGCCTCCCAGAGAATCCTAGGGTAAATCCCATCTGGCCCAGGGGACTTATCAATTTTCATACCCTCAAGATTCGCTAACACCTCCTCCTTATGAACCTCAATCCTGCCCAGTCTACAACCTGGTATCGCAGTATTCTCCCCGACAACACTGTCTTTCTCCTGCGTGAATACTGACGAAAAATACTCATTCAGTGTCTCTCCTATCTCCTCAGGCTCCACGCACAACTTCCCACTGCTATCTCTGACTGGCCCTAATCTTGCCCTAACCAATCTTTTATTATTTATATACCTGTAAAAAGCTTTAGGATTCTCCTTAATCCTATCTGCCAAAGTCTTCTCGTGTCCTCTTCTAGCTCTTCTCAACTCCCTCTTTAGCTCCTTCCTGGCTGATTTATAGCTCTCTATTGCCCTAACTGAGCCTTCACGTCTCATCATTATATAAGCCTCCTTCTTCCTCTTCACCAGAGATTCAACTTCCCTAGTACACCATGGTTCCCTCACTCGACCACTTCCTCCCTGCCTGGCAGGTACATATTCATTAAGGGCATGCAGAAGCTGTTCCTTAAATATGCTCCACATTTCAGATGTCCCCAGCCCCTGCAATTTCCTGCTCCACCCTATGCATCCTAAATCTCTCCTAATAGCCTCATAATTACCTTTCCCCCAACTATAACTACTGTTATTCGGTATGTGCCCATCCCTTTCCATCACTAAGGTAAACGTAACCGAATTGTGGTCACTATCACCAAAGTGCTCACCCACCTCCAAGTCTAACACCTGGTCTGGTTCATTACCCAATACCAAATCCAATATAGCCTCGCCTCTTGTTGGCCTATCTACATACTGAGTCATGAAACCTTCCTGCATACATTGAACAAAAACTGACCCCTCTAACATACTTGAACTATAACTTTTCCAATTGATATTAGAAAAGTTAAAGTCCCCCATTACAACTACCCTGTTACTTTCACACCTATCCAGGATCAACTTTGTAATCCCTTCCTCGACTTCTCTGGAACTTTTTGGAGGCCTATAAAAAACTCCCAACAGTGTGACCTCTCCTTTCTTGTTTCTAATCTCTGCCCACACCACCTCAGCAGACAAGTCCGCATCAAACGTCTTTTCTGCCACCGTAATGCTGTCCTTAACTAACAATGCCACTCCTCCCCCTCTTCTACCACCACCTCTGCTTTAGCATACAGTAAAAAATCTTGTTTCTTGCGTGCTATACAGAGAGAGATACCGTTCATAGAGAAGGAAACAAGAGAGTGCAGAATATAGTGTTAGAGTCATAGCTCGGGTGTAGAGGAAGATCAACTTAATGCAAGGAAGGTCCATTCAAAAGTCTGATGGCAGCAGGGGAGAAGCTGTGCTTGAGTTGGTGGGTACGTGACCCCAGACGTTTTTTGTACCTTTTTCTGATGGAAGAAGGTGGAAGGGAGAATGAGGAGGATGTGTGGGATGCTTAATCATGTTGGCTATTTTTCCGAGGCAGTGGTAAGTGTAGATGGAGTCATTGGTTGAGAGGCTGGTCATTCATCTCATTTGTGAAATCTGAGTATGTATAAATTGACTGTTTATTTGGCTATTCTGTACAAACAGCACTTCAGAAATGTTTGATTAGCAGTGCAGCACAATGGGATGACCTGAAGTTATAAACGGTGCAAAGTAAATTCTATATTTCTTCCTGACAAAAGCGTTTTAACTTCATTTTTGTCTTTCTCTCTTGCACACAGAGACAAATACTGGATGGGAGCCTTGGTTTTGCTGCAGGGGTGAGTGTGCAAAGAAACCTTCAATCGCTTTCCTGAAAGAAATAATTTGTCTTTTAAATGAATTTAAATAGTTTGTCTTTTAAATGAATCCTTCTGCACGAATAACAGTTCATTTCAAAATAAAGTGATGAGAGCAAGATTGTTGAGGTGGGGGGGAGGGAAATACTCTGAAAAAACATCCTTTGAAGAGACCAGTACTGTAATAATGTTCATCTCACAAAGCTTGCACCAGGTGCAACTTATCATAAACTGCATTATGAAACTGGCGAAATAGTGTCAGTTTATCAGAGAGATGGACAGATTAGGCTGATAGCTAGTAAGGACACGCGCTGATAGGAACAAATTAAAAGTCAGTGAGATTAATTTATTTTGAAGGATGTGGGAGCAGAGAATGCTACGTTTCTGTGCTCATCCACATGAAGCGTATCATTGATGAGAAATGCCTATATTTATTTAATTCCCTCTGCTTTGCCCATAACTATCTACTTTTAATCGTACCAGTGGAGACTAGATAAGTGCAAAGCATTAGAATGATGTGTTATTCCAATTAAATGACGGAGTGGGAGAAGATTTATGGGGAGTCTATACAATGGCACGGACTTATTTCCGTGTCGTAAATTGTACATAATCTGTGTCACTTTTTCATTTGCTATGTTGATTACCATTGAGGTCTTGGTGATTGAATCTGTCATGGAATATCAAATTACGGGATGTTTCATGGTTCCAATTTCTCAGGAATGCGGTTGAGATTACCCAGATTATTTAATGATGGACCATTAAAACTGATGGGACGCGATATCCTGGCACTACTTCTGAATATGAAATAACAGTGCATCACTCACAGTATACCATTATGAAGAATGCTTTTAAATTTGAACATGTGTTGGCATTGTTTGTGTGATTTCCATATTTTGTACTTCAATTTGATGCTAGTTTTCCAAAAAAACTATTGTCTGCCCAATATCCTTTTCTCATTAAAGCTTCCCTGAATGTATTGGTAGGAATCTTTTAACTGTGTCTGTATAACTTATAAAATCCGCGACTGCAGCTTTTCGGATTCTGATATTCTCCAAAGTGAAGGACTAATCCTTTTTCAAGTTATTGGGCACAGTTTGATAAGAGGCAGTTAGAGATAAGTAGATCATTTGCTGTTGTTTGACTTCGTCCCCATGAGGCATGCTCCCCTTTTGATCAGCTTTGTTCCATTTGAATGTGCAGCCGTGTTGCAAATTCTCTCTGCTTATCTTTGTTGCTGTTCACCGTGCACTAGGTATTCAGATGAAAGTCAGGATCAAGGGTAGTGACTGACTCAGTGTATTGACAGCAGTGTGTCAGTTGTTAGGATATGGGATCAAACTGCTGGAGTTTGAACTTTAAATGCGATGAAGTATTTAAACCAAACAGTAAATACAATCTGATATCAGTGGTCAAACATGAATGCAGACGCTTTGCCACAGCTATACTGAACCTGAGGTTGACCACATCGAGAGATCTGTCCAGTTCTTTGCGATGTATCTTAGGATATATTGGCCATGGAAGAGATGCTTCTGATTTGTCATTGTCGTCTAATGTCTGTATTTCTACTAGTGTTTTTCTGAATATGATCAACAATGTAATGATGACCAAGTCATCTTAGAATCATGGAATCCCTATAGTGCAGAAGGAAGTCATTTGGCCCATCAAGTCTGCACTGACTGTATCCCATAACCCCATACATTTACCTTAGCTAGTCTCTCTGACACTAAGGGACAATTTGGCATGGCCAATCCACCTAACCTGCACATCTTTGGACTGTGGGAGGAAATTAGGTGAACTTTTTCACGCAGAGAGTGGTGGGTACCCGAGGAGATGGTGGAGGCAGACATATTAACAACGTTTAAGAGGCACCTGGATAGGTGCATGAATAGGGAGGGAGTAGAGGGATATGGACTGAGTAAGGACAGCAGATTTTTTTTTAGTTTAGTTGGGGATCATGATTGGCACATGCTTGGAGGGCCAAAGGGCCTGTTTCTTTCTTTATTCTATGTTCCAGGACCTGACTTAGGTGCCTGAAGAAATCCTCAGAACTGCCTGATCTTGGCCAGTCAGTCACAAAACATTTACTTGGTGATTAGACAAATGTAGTATGTGGAACTTAAAATTACCTCAAATGCAAAAGGAACCATAGTAATGAAAGATGACTCTCACTCCCTCATACACAGTGAGTGCAGTTTACCTTCTTTAATACAGGACTCAGAACCCAGGCAACAAAATGGTAAACCCTTGTCTTTGTGGTGAAGTTTTATCCAAATAAATGTTCCTTGTTAATCACTCATAGCTTTGATGGTGCTGTTAAGAGGGAATGTGAGATAGTTCTGTTGAACGGTTATTATTTTTCCTACCATTAAACAGTCCAGTAAGTTATACGTTTTAAATAAAAAAAAACAAAATTAAAGTTGCTTGGGAACTTCCTGAATTTGTCCAGCTGAAAAGTGGTGACCGCATCTTTGCGAAACTTCATCAATCAGGATGCTTGCAATGTTTCTTTGGCTCATTTCAGTGTATATGTAACTTCTAGATCAGGCATGGTGGCACAGTGGTTAGCAGGGACCTGGGTTCGATTCTTGGCTTGGGCCACCATCCGTGTGGAATCTGTACGTTTTCCCCATGTCTGCATGGGTTCTCTCCAGGTGCTCCTAGTTTCCTCCCACAGTCTGAATGACATGCTGTTAGGATGTATTAGCCATGCTAAATTCCCCCTCCGGTTTTCCCCGAACAGGCACCGGAGTTTTTATTATAATACCAGACTTGTCAAGTAGAAGGCAAATCTTCAAAGTTTATTTATTACTGTCACAAGTAGTCTTACATTAACATTGCAGTGAAGTTACTGTGAGAAATTACTGTGAAAATCTCCTAGTTGCCACACTCCGGCAAGGAAAGTGGGAGCACCCGAAGGAAACCCACCCAGAGATGCGGAGAACGTACAGATTCCCCACTTGGGACATTGTCTGTGTGAATTGAACCCAGGTCCCTGGCATGCTGTGAAGCCATGATGTAAAGATGCCGGAGTTGGACTGGGGTAGTAAGAACTCAGTAAGAATTTAGCAACACCAATTTTCAATCCAACCGATTTATTTGATAGTAAATCTGCGAGCTTTCAACACTATCAAATAAATCGGTTGGATTGAAAATTGGTGTTGCTAAATTCTTACTGAGTTCATGCTGTGAAGCAGCAGTGCTAACCACTGTGCCATTGTGACACCCTTATCCACAAGTTACATATACACTGAAATGAGCCAAAAAAAATTGCAAGCATCCTGATTGATGAAGAAGTTTCACAAAGGTACGGTCACCACTTTTCAGTTTGACAAATTCAAGAAGTTCCCAAGCAACTTTAATCTTGGTTTTTTTGATTTAAAATGTATAACTTACTGGACTGTTTAACGTCAGAAAACATAATATGATTATGGCTGATCTGATCCTGGTCTCAAGCTGCACTTTGCTGCCTGCTGTTCACAGTTCTTCATCCTGCTTTTCATCTGAAACATATCTACTTCTTTCTTGAATCTGTTGATTGATTCTGCCTCCACTGCTTTAGTGTTTGGAGAATGTGAATTAAATGATAAAAGAGAAAGGATGATAGTCACAGAAGTGGGCTATCTGTTTCCAGAACAATCAAGTGCAGATTTTTAAAGTTTCTGCAGAAGCCCTCCCAGTGCATGCTGGAAGTAGTATGTTCGGTTCTGCTTCCATTTAGACAAAATACAAGATGGTGTGTGTGATAAGCCACATACACTGAAGGGACTTCCCTTTAGGATAAGTGCATTATTGTGAATATGTGTATAAAACAAATATCAGTCCACTTATGAGTGCTAGTCCATATGCTGTTCTATTGCCCTACTCTTACTCTGAATGCACATGTATTATCAACATGACATGCCATCTTTTAAAGGTCTGTGTACACACGTAGTCTTGACTCTCTCTCTTCCTGCAACCCACCCCCATTAAAAATTGTGCTATTTACTTTACATTGCCTCTCCTTATTCTGTCTGAGAAAATGAATTCACACTTCTCAGTATTAAATCTAATCTGCCAAGAGTCTGGGCATTTCACCGGTCTGTATTCACTTCAGTTCTGTTAATATTCTCCTCAGTGTTTGCTACATTTCCATGTTTCAGACTGTATGCAAATATTGAAAGTATGCACTCTAAGCCCAAGTCTAAATCATATATATATTATATATATAGAAAATAATACTGATGCAATATTTACAGGGATAAGGATAAACTGTTTCTACTGGTCGAGAACCAGGGGCTATAATCTAAAAAAACTGGGGCCAATCCATTCAGGAGACACCTTTTAAAATCACTTCCACATGCAGAGAGTGCTAGAGATTTGGAACTCTCTTCCTCAAACAGCAATGAGTGTTGGTTCAATTGTTAGATTTAAGTCTGAGAAAGATGAACTTTTATTGAGGAGGGGTTTCAAGGAATATGGGCCTAGGGTAGGTATGTGGAGTTAGGCCACAGATCAGCCATGATTTTATTGAATGGTGGAGTGGTTTCAAGGACCTGAATGACCTACTCCTGTTCTTATGATTCCTGGGGAACACCTATGAATATTTCCCTTTCATATGAAAAATGTTTTCTTTGGAAGGAACTCTTCAAATGCAGAGAATAAAAACATAACACACTTACTTATAAATCAAAGAAAGGGTTGAATAAAGAAACTTCATTATTCCAAATGTGGGGTCTCGTCCTTGGCTAATCCAAGACCCCCACAATTCCCAACAGATTCTTATTGATAGTGAATCAGCTGGTTAGCTGACTATCATGTCAATCTGTAATTGTTTCCATGGTTTACTGGATCAGCTGACTCTTACAGCTTGCTACCATTGATCACATTACATTCAATGCAAAGTTGTTGTCAGTTACAATCTAACAAAGAACACCTACTCACCACTACTCTCTGCTATCTTTCTTTTGACCAGTTGCGTATTCATGTTGGCAATGATCTTTTAATAATACGGGCTTGAATTTTACTTGCATCTTTTACCTGGTACTTTGTAAAAGGCATTTTGAAAGCCCACACATATTACAGCAACCAGACAATGTTCATCACTCCTTTCCATTGCTTTATCAAAATGCTTAATAAAGTTTGTCAAGCATGATTTGCCTTCAGAGAATCCATATTGCATCTGATTTATTAGTCCTGTACTTTACTGAGTCGGATTAATTTTATGTTCTCAGCATCAACATTGACTGAGGGGCCTTGAGTTGCTGGGTTTATCCTTCTTCCATTTTGGTTGTTTGGTGGCACAGAACTTGAGTGTTCCTTGAATAAGAGAGAAATATCAAAGTTTTTCATCTTGCATTCATCAAGACATTTCATAAGAATACCAGTATAAGAGGAAAATTCAATCACTGAAGGTAAGCATGCAGGTGCAGTAGGTAGTAAAGAAGGCAATATTGGCCTTCAGAGCGAGGGAATTTGAATATAGAAGCAGGGATGGCGTACTGCTTTTATGTAGGCCTTGTTGAAGGCACAACTGGAATATTGTATGTAGCTTTGGTCTTATCTGAGGAAGGATGGTCTTGTTATTCAAAGAGTGCAGCAAAGATTTACCGGATGATTCCTGGAATGAGGGAATTTTTTCACCCAGAGAATGGTGAGCCTGTGGAATTCTCTACCACAGAAGTGGGCAAAACATGGGGGGAGTTTTCCCATCTGCTCCCCATGGGGTTCGTAACATATGAGGGGCTGGCTGTGCCACATAAACACAGTAGTTACAAGAGCCAGTTAGAGACTAGGAATACTGCAGCGAGTAACTTACTCCCCAGAGCCTACCCACCATCTACAAGGCAGAAGTCAGGAATGTGATGGAATATTACCTATTTGCCTGGATGGGTGCAACTCCAACAACGTTCAAGAAGCTTGACACCATCAACGACAAAGCAGCCCGCTTGATTGGCACACATTTATGAACATTCGATCCCTCCACCACCAACGCTCAGTAGCAGCGATGAGTGCTATCTACAAGATGCTCTGCAGTAATTCACCAAAGATCTTTAGACAGCACCTTCCATGGTGCAGGTTTGAGTTCAGTAGTTTATAAATGGCAGAGAGAAGCCTGTTCAATAAAACATTTTGGTTTTTGAAAGAATGTGAAATCCATATAATGTTGTACAGGCAAGGACTGAACTGTTAAAGTAAGAATGATCTTCACTGAGTACACTCTGCAGCTGATTTGGACTTTGATTCTTTACTGTGTGATTGGACCTTTGTTGTTCACAGATGGAGCAGGTGAGTGCAGTGGCAGTGGGGGACATAATGGTCTGATCAATTGCTTCTTGTTGTGATGGACATTTCCACTTTGGCCGTGCTTGTAACATTTTAGCAATTTATATCTGTCACTACCAATTCCAGTTCCCTCTGGCATCTTAAAAGTTGATCACAAAGTTGGACAGTGATGATAGTTAAACTAATTTCTAATCTGAATTGCTTTGAATATCCAGTAGTTGTGTATATACCTATGTTGGTACTATATCTGCAGTGCTCGCATCAACCCCAGTCCATGTTTACTTATCACCATGCCAACTGTAGGAAGAGTTTTGGTAAACACCGTGACATCATTGTGGAAATCGGAAGATCTGTGATACAGTAAATCTCAAAGGTCAAAACCCTCTTTATTTGAAAAGCTGAGGACTGTTTTCAGCAGAATAACAAACATTTTTATGACTTGATGGAGCAGCTCTGAACAAGCAGTCCTGGATAATAACACTGCGTTGTTCCAGTCACCAGCTGCGCACAAACTGACGTCATTGTAAACATCTTCAGGCTCTCCGTTGTGATGGATGCGGCAGTCCTAATATTTGCCCAGGGAGGCTTCTGAAGTGACACTCCAAGCTTCCCTTCTCCTTGCCGTAGCTGAAGACAGTAAATGCTGCAAACAGTCAGCATGTCCGTCTATGGGGAGAACAGATATGAAACTTTCTGATTTGGACTGGCAGATAACCACCTGAGAAATACTTCAGTTGTAAACACAATAAAGGGCCCAGTGCAAAATGGTTTTGAAAACTGCAACTTTAGTGTCATAAACTAATGATTATTGCAAATTGATAACTAAAGGCATTCTAGCATCTTCAGAAGTGAGGTAACTTCTTGCTGTTCTTTCCTGGATCTGTGTAAGAGTTGGTTCTGTGAGAGACTCTTGCTACTGCACTTAAATGGGAGAACTCCCTGCTCTTCTCTGCATGATGATTGACTACATTTTGTGGTCCCCTTGAGTTAATTAGGGTCTCATTTTTACCATTGAGCAAGTATTGCTTTGAAGGGTCAGTCTCGATTTTTGCACCCAGGTGTCAACCTTAAGTCTTCTGTACTAATGCAAATCCTTTTGTTTGTTTTACCCCTCTAATATTTTCCCTTGAAGGGGCTCTTTCATGCAAAGTATATAGCTCTGTCATTCAAAAGTCCAACCTTCAGTTTAGTGGCCAGATTGGAACAATTGGTAGAATATTTAACCAAGGAACATCACAAATTGTAGATGAGTTGTATTATGTATGACTTTCCAATTATGTTTTGTCGCTGGGTAGCTGGAACCGTAATGATGCACCTTTGAGTATCACTGTGGCCACAATAAGCTAATTCAACATTGTGTCAGGATCAATCTTGGGAACCTGTTGCCGTAAACCCTTCAATTCCCACGTTGCTACTTTTTGTTATTTACACCAAAGATCCTTAGTTCCTTCCAAACCCATGTCCACTTCTAATAGAAGGACAAGGGCAGCAGATACATGGGAAAACCACCACCTTCAAGTTCCTATCCAAGTCACTCACCATTCTGACTGGAAATATATCACCGTTCCTTCACTGGGTCAAAATCCTGGAATTCTCACCCAACAGCATTGTGGGTCAACCCATAGCGTGTGGATTGCAACGATTTGAGAAGGCAGCTCACCACCACTTTCTCAGGGCAACTAGGGATGGGCAGTGAACGTTGATCAGCCGTCATGCCCATGTCCCATAAATGAATGAATTGTCATTTTGCAAATAACCTGCTTTGTAGAACCTCATCTATTGCTTCTGAGAATCTAAATTGACAACATCTATAGACAGTCTCTGTTCAATGATCTCTTCAAAAAATTAACTGGATTACACAGACCCTGAGTTATCCTTTACTAATTCATACTTACTCTTTGGCCAGCTTGTATTTGTTCAAAAGCTCAGTCACTCTGTTCCAGATTATAGAATCCAGTCACTTCACTACAATTGCTTGTTTCCTCAAATGAAAGTATAAAATGCTGGAGAAATGCTGCGGGTCTGGCACCATCCGTAGAGAGAGAAATACAGTTAACATTCGGAGTCCAAATGATGCTTTTACAGAGGGTTGGAAGTGTCATGAATTGTATGGTTGGAGAGGCAAGTGGGGAAGGTGGGGTAGAGTAGAAGAATCATAGAATCCCGACAGTGCAGAAGGAGGCCATTCAACCCATCAAGCCTGCACCGACTACAATCCTACCCAGGCCTATTCCTGTAATCCTGCGTATTTACCTTGCTAATTCCCTGACACTAGGATCAGTTTAGCATGGCCAATCAACCTAAACTGCACATCTTTTGACTATGGAAAGAAACTGGAGCACCTGGAGGAAACCCACGCGCACACAGGGAGAATGTGCAAACTCCCCATGGATAGTAACCAGAGGCCAGAATTGAATCCGGGTCCCTGGCAATGTGAAGCAGAAGTGCTAACCCCTGTGCCACCAAGGACGTGGATATATTGGAGCAAAGGAGAGATTGACAAAGATGTCATAGATATCAGGCAAAGGGATGTTAATGGTGCCATTAAAGATTGAAGAGTGCTGATAGTGGCAAAAGGTAGCTGAATGTATTAATAGGAGAGCAAAGGTTAGTGCTCCGTGCGGGCGATACTAAACAAGAAGGGACAGGTAACCATGTCGGGTCAGGGTTGGATTGTGTTGGGGCAAGCTAAGGAAACTGAAAAATAAAAAGGTTGGGAGTGGGGGTGTTCAAGATGGAGGGGAAAGTTTGCAGTCTCCCATTGTTGAGTCCAGAAGGCTGTAATGTGCTTAATGGGAAGTTGAAGTGATGTTTCCTCTGGATTGAGTTGGGCTTTGTTTCCTCAGTTCCTACTCTCACCTCCCCCACAATTGTCCAATCCAATTCTTGAACCTGGAGAGCATTCAATAATTAAGATTGATGCAGTTTACAATTTTTTTTGTAAGTTTCTTCTAAAATTCTGTTCTGGATATTTGTCCCTCTTCAGTCTCCATCACCATTTCCGTATTCATGTTAAATCCAAATAGTTCTTCACCTGGACTTGGGTCTTTTTATTTGCACCATTTGTATTTTGACACCCTTCTGCACTATAAAAACATAAATCTGATGTTAATTTAGCAAGCCTGCTATTTCCTTATTATTCATTATCGTATCACTTAAACCTGTTTAATAAGCCTGCATTCTCCCATGCCATTTCTTTTTCCTAATATGTTTATAAAAATGTTTACTATTCCTTTGACATTCCTTGCATTTATTCCATCTTTCCAGGCTGTGCCCCATTGATTATTTTAACTCTCGCAATCTGGTTTTTCTTGTAGCTTGACATTTGACAACTCCATTACTTCTCACAACATCAGGTTAAAGTGCAGCAGGTATATTTGTAATCTCAAGTTTTCAGAGCACTGCTCTTTCATCAGGTGAGTGAGGCAGTAATAACTTATTAGTGTGCCCACTCCAGTCCGACGCTGGCATCTCCATATCCTTTACTCCTGTCACAACCTCTGCTCGAGGCTTTTTGCTTTCAATCTGAGTTCTCTTGGTTTTCAATAACTTTTTGGTGGATTCTAATATTCGAGGTACCACTTTACAGACTGTAATGAACTGTTTACAGCTTGGAGGCATCAAATAGCGGTCCGTTCTAAATACATTTTTCTCCCCCTGGCTCCACCAGCACATCAATCACACCACTCAGGATGCGACAATTACTGACCAACTGCCAAGCTACATTTATTTGTTTTGAGGACAGATGCATATTCAGGACTCTGTGAACCTTGAGACTGGTTCTGGTATCAGTGTAATGCAAAAATGTGAATGAAGGGAGGGTGATACTGTAGTTAGCATTGTTGCCTCACAGCGCCATGGGGCCATGTGCCCAGGGTTCAATTCCGACCTTGGGCGACTGTCTTTGTGGAATTTGCACATTCTCCTCGTATCTGTGTGGGTTTCCTCTGGGTGCTCCAGTTTCTTCCAAAGCTGTGCAATTTAGGTTGATTGTCCATGCCAAATTGTCCCTTAAATATGTGGGGTCATAGGGAAAGGTACACACTCATTTTTCAAATGCAGAACTGGTAGATAGAATTGTTGAGCTGGTGATCACATCCCCTCTCCTGGAAGTATCATAAACATTGAAACATTGAAACTTACAAAATAGGAATAGAAGTTGGTCATTCTGCCCTTTGAGCTTATTCCATCATTCGTTATAACCATTGCTGTTATTCAATTCAATAGGGTGAGCCTGTTTGCTGCCCATACTATTTGATCCTCTTCACCCCAAGAGCTATATCGAACTTCTTTTTGAAAACATACAATCTTTCGACCATTCCAGAAAGATTTTTTAGAAACGCCTGAAACATACAGCATCAAGGAGCTACTTGAGGATGGACCTATTTATGAAATGGTCTGCACAGCTCAGGAAAGCTTCACATCCTTAGTACCACTCAATTGTTGACATGCTAGAAAACCCAAACTTAGCACAACATGTGGAAAGTGTGGCATTCTGCATGCACCAAGAAAATGCCCAGCTTTCCATCGATTCTGCAAGGCATGTGGCAGAAAGGACCATTAGCAACGATGGTTAGCTGATGTAGCTACGAAGAGCTGTGCACTGATCCAAGCAGACTATACTCAAATGGTATCGTCAAGCAATAAGAACGACCATTCAGTGTCCCATCAGAAATGTATACATGAGGTGATTGTGCACTCCTTTGTCACATTTGATTTGTCAGTAGGCTGAAGAGTGGTGAACATGTTTCACACTGTCAGTTTCATGGAAAATGCAATGTCATCACACCATTCGAAGATTTAAATTATCTGCCCGAAGAATATTGGTTACTAATTGTTATTGGCCAAGATTGTCATAGGTCCAAGTCCCACATCCTGCAAATTCTAAAAGACATATATCCAGACATTGTTGGGGGTGGGGGGGGGGTGCATAATGAAACCTACCACTGTGTATCTTTCAGCACATAGCAGTTTACTAATTCCATGTGCAGGATCTGTAGTCCTGGAGTGCAATATAAATCAATCCTCCTGGATGTTACAGACTATCTACGTCATAGTGACTAAAGGCTCAGTTAGTCAAGCAGCAACCCATGGACTCCATAGATTCAGTCAGACCTCACACAGCAGATTAAACTCAGAAATGATTTCTATCACCTTAGTTCATGACATAACATCAAAATATCCAGAATGCCTCGACAAAATTGGCAGTTACAAGGGAGCTGCAACATTATACTTGCAGGAGAATGCAAGCTGTTAATTGATCGGGTATTTTTGTGGAATTCAAATGCCAGCAGCCACAAGAAGAAATGGTGAAATATGCGATACAACATAAACTATGGAAAACCATATTTGAAGGATGGCCTCATGCAATTCGGCATATCCACAAGTACACAACATTGTTTTGACTTTATTCGGATGAGCTCAGCATCTTGCGGGGAGTTATTTTTAAAGACAGGCACGTCATTACACTGGAATCTTTGCGACCATATTTTCTTCAACAGCTTCATTGCTCACACACAGGCACAGATTGGATGAGAAGATTCGCTAATGGGTTAATTGATTGGCTGGGTATGATCAATGACATTGAAGATGTTGTTGGGAACTGCGAGGCATATCAAGAGCACGTGCTAAGTCAGTACAAAGAAGCATTGATTCCACATGAAGTTCTACCCATTCTGATCCAAAATTGCATCCAACCTTTTTCATGCCCATGGCATTAATTTAATTGGCATTGTTGATTACCAATATCGCATTATTCAACAATTGCATAACTTACACACACACTAAATGTTGTTCTCAGTTTACTTGGTGCGTCTAGTGACGTCATTACAGATAACTGTCTGCAATGCATTAGGGGGCAATTTCAGAATATGTGACAAATGGAGGACTGATCATCCTACTTCTCCTTCTCGTTACCCTAAATCGAATGGCATTGCTGAATGGGTGATTTGCACAGCCTAAACTCTAGTTCTCAAATGTTGATAGGCCAAATAAGATCTACACGTTGCATTGTTACAACGGAAATTGACACCTTTTAAGTGCAATTATTCTTTCGCCAGCAGAGCTCATGTTTTGCAGACTAATGCATACCAATTTATCTATTTATACCCATTCTACTTTCTCAGAAATTAGGTAGCGACTTTTAAAGTTACAAGAGAAGATGAGCAATGTGAACAATAAAGATCTAAGTACCAAATTACCAAGTTTACATTTGGACAGCACATTTACATCCAAGACCCCACAGAAGGTGTGCGACAATCAGCCGAGATGACAAAGATTCTTCCCAAACTAAGATTCATATGAAGTCATTGCACACAAAGGTGCAATGGGACGTGTAACCGAGGACAAATCAGATTCTTAACCACCTATTGCATCTTGGACAAGATCCAAAATGAAATTAGGAACAACATCCAAGAATGACAATCCCAGATATCACTGCAAACAATTAAAAATACCTCCAGACAAGGTTATCATTACAAGATCTGGGTGTAGCAGCAGATTACAAATCTCTGTGCTTTAGAGTCTGAAAGATTCAGCAGTTCTTTAAACCGATGTAATGGCAATGAAATGTGAATGTGAATTGTATATAGTTCTGCTTCTTTGGAAGTGGTAAGGAAGCATCTTTAAAAGGGAAGAGGGATGTTACAATTTGCCTTTTAGGGATAGTGGCATGTCATCACGAGGAGGCAAGTGTGATCCACCCTCAGTTTCACTTCGGCCTGTGGGCAGAGCACAGCATGCTGTTGCTGATGTCTTCAAGCTTTCTATCTTTGTATCTTCCTTGAGAACCAGTCATTTTTCACCCTTCAAAGCTCAGAGTTTCATGATGAATTCTTTGTCTTGCACTCTAGCTGAACTAGATATTTTACTGTTGAGACACCAGTTCCTTAAATGGCACTAGCTTGGGTGCAGGAATTTATAAATCTCTTCTTGAACTTTAAAAGAGTGATGCCTTCATCTCTTTCATCAGCTCATGGAAGCCACTTGGATGCTTTGAATGCCTTTTTCTAATGCATTCAATCTTTTTGCAGGAGAAACCTGGATTCAGTGTCTGCTGGAGACAGGACACTGAAGGGACATCCCAAATATTGAGGCCAAAGGAATTGATGGGAAGAATTAAGATTAGAGGTGATTAGGAGGTGCCTTCTCTTGCTCTGGGAGATCACATGGTTGGGCCATGGTACTGGCGACAGAATAGTGGATATGTTTTGACATACCCTGTGAAACAGCAAACTACCAGGGGCAACATGGTGGCACAGTGGTTAGCACTGCTGCTAAATAACGCCAGGGACCTAGGTTCGATTCCTGGCTTGGGACACTGAATGTGTGGAGTTTGCACATTCTCTCCGTTCCTGCTGGGCACTCAGGTTTCCTCCCACAGTCCAAAGATGTGCAGGTTAGGCAGATCGGCTATGCTAAATTGCCTGTTACTGTCAGGGGGATTAGCTAGGGTAAATACATGGGGTTATGGGGATAGGGTCTGGGTGGGTGCAGATTTGATGGGCCAGATGGCCTCCTTATGCACTATGGGATTCTATACCAGATGTTTCCACAGCTACTTCTGCCTCCATAATTCCAAGAGTTGTGTTCACTCATTCTTCACTTGTGCCCAATTTTCCAGCAGCAGGGAATGGAACTACTTTCTCATTGACTGAACATGGGAAGGTTGATGATGAAGAGCATTGTCCACGAACAATGAGAAAGTCATTGCTAAGAGCAGCCACGATTGATCACTCCTCCCATGTTCTTCTCCCTCAGTACATCTCAGTTCAGTACTGCCGGTATGAGCTCAGTGCAGCAACAATATAACTGAGCCTTATGCCTCCCATTTGAACTTGTCCTTGCTGCAGTGAGTATATATGAAAACAGAAATTTGGGTGTTTGGTGATAGTGGGTGCTATAATGTTGGCTGCTAATTGAGGCATGCAGAACTTTTCAGGGATTGTTTTTTGGCCTGGAGATAGCTTGTACCCCAGTATTCTGGCGACAAGGAGTACTTGCTCTTGCTCTGCACCGAAGTTCCATTGGAAATAGCACAGAATTTCAAAGCTCACATCTTTATAAATTGTTACATCTGTTCTATACAATAATCTCGAATTTGCAAATACTTTTGCAACCCAGTCTTAATGATTTTTGGTTTGAGCCTTATGTTGCTTTTCCTTTGCTTTTAATTCCTTTTTTACTTTACCATCAGCTGCTTAATTTCATAGTTGACTTTTTATGCATGTGGCTTGCAATTTATCTATGATAATAGGATCCTGTTATAATTGAAACCATTTGCTGGAACACATTTTCCTATGATATGTTATCATGCTGTGACTTATTGTCAAAGGATTATTTTTGTAATCTGTAAAACATACAGGAGGCCAAATGCAACATGTGCATGTGTTACAAATGATTCCAGCTTTCCTTCGATAAATTGTGTTTTGACTGCAGCCTCTCTCTAGCATTTGAAGGAAATGAGTGGAATTATATATTTGCCTGGTTAATAAACAATGGTACTTACTGCGCAAGTGAAGCCAGTCTATGGGACAGATATCACAGTGTTTAAGAAGTGTTGCTGGGATAATTTTATCCTGTTGATAGCCTCCAAGAAGGGGAAGCGGTGGTGTTATGGTCTTGTCACAGCAATTGCAATCCAGAGACCTAGTGCGTAATCTGGGTTCAAATCCTACCATTGGCAGATGATGAAATTTGAATTCAGTAAAAATCTGGAATTAAGAGCCTGATGTCGTTGTCGATTGTCAGTAAAATCCATCTGGTGGGGCACAAGTTAGCTTACATTAACATTGCAGCGAAGTTACTGTGAAAATCCCCGCCTCGCCTCACATTGGTGCCTGTTTGGATACACTGAGGGGAGAATTCAGCATGGCCAATGTACCTAACCAGCACATCTTTCGGACTGTGGGAGGAAACTGGAGCATTTGTGGGAAACCCTTGCTGACATGGGGAGAATGTGCAGACTTCACACAGTGCCCCAAGCTGGGAATCGAACTCAGGTCCCTGCTGCTGTGAGGCAACAGTATTAAATGCTGTACCACCGTGGGGTTCAATTCCCCCATTCTGGCTGACGTACATTTTGGGCTTGCCTCTTCACGTTTCTCCCTGTGCCTACGCACCTCAAACTGCATAACTAAATATCCCGGTCCAACACCGAGAGGTGCCTAAGGTCCCTCTGTGTCTAATTACCTTCCACCCTATTTTATGCGTTGAAAGTGACAAGCTGGCAAGTTTAGCAAAGAGAATTATTTTCAGCAGAATGTGATGGATCACAATTTACTCTGGGTGCAACAAAAATTTTGGCAAGCCAGAGCATGTGACATTTTTTAGTGTAAATGCTAGACAAGAATAACTACCTCAATCCTCCCTCTGCAGTTTGACAGCATTCACTGAGCCACTTCTTCCACCCCCAACTCTGTGAAATAATGAATAACAGATGGATGTGGCACCTATTATCTATTGTGGAAAGCAGAGTGGGTTCCTGCAACTGGATCCAATTTACCTTGAGGAATTGCAGAGTAGAATAGGCAATGACCTTTGTCATTTATTACTTCAAGTCCAAAGGTTGTTGAATACCAACCAACCAACCACAACGCAAGCACGCTGGCAAAAAAAAAATCAAATTGGTACATATGTGAATGGTGCTTGATAATTGTAATTGATTCTAAGGCAGTAATCTAATTTTAAGGCTCAGTTAGCAAGCCCAAGCTGCCTTGTTGTCGTGGGTTGTGATGCAATTTGAGCTTTTGCGATTAAATCAGTTTTATTAACCATTTCCATAGGTGAGTAGATCCCTCACTGAGTCTCCTGTGAAGGGAGGAACCTAACAGTAACTATCTGATGGGTACCTTATGTGATTTTTTTTTGTTGAATCTCATTGCAAATGCTTATAATTAAAATGCTTATTATTTTCTTCATTAGTGTCAGCAGTAGGCTTACATTAACACTGCAGTGCAGTTACTGTGAGAATGCCCATGTCACCATTCTCCGGCGCCTGTTTGGGTACACTGAGGGAAAATTTAGCATGCCAATGTACCTAATGAGCACATCTTTCAGACTGTGGGAGGAAATGGAGCACTTGGGGGAAACCCATGCAGACACTGGGGGAATGTGCAGACTCCACACAAACAGTCACCCAAGCCAGGAATTGAACCTGGGTCCCTGGCGCAGTGCTAACAACTATCCCCTCCACTCATCTTATTGCATAGGAAATATAGGTAATGTGTATGTTATGATAGTCACAGTGAGTCATCAATAGACTCCTCCTGTGGGCCTTGCTATGAGAAGGAGCAGTGTGGAAAGGGGGTTTAAAACAAGCTGACTCCACTCAGGCCAGCAATAAAAGACTTTGGGCTGACCTGTACACAGCAACTGCCAAACGGCACTTTGAGCACATTGTAAATAAAGGATAATGGCGACTGAAGACTGGCTTTGGTTAGATTATTTACAGCATTGAATCAAAGCTAAAGCTACAAATCTAAAAACGGGAGAAGTTTAGAAAAGGTCTATCAAGTCGATCAGCATCTGAAAGGAAGAGGAACAGGGTAAAACAGATGAAGAATACCACTTGACTTGCACATTTGCCATTCTGTTTAGTTGCTGACTGGCTGTACTTTCAAGGATATCACTCCAAATAATACTATTAAAAAAAATTACAGGATCGTACAGCTCAGATGATGGCCACTCAACCCATTGTGCCTATGATGGCTCTTCAAAAGATCTATATAATTCATCCCATTTCTAATTGTTTTTCTCTCATGGGATGTTTGTATCACTGGCTAGGCCAGTATTTGTTAACCCATTGCTAATTACTCCTGAGAAGGTGGTGGAGAGTCACTGTTTTGAACTGCTGCTATCCATGTGACATAGGTACACCCACCCTGCTGTTAGGAAGGGAGTTGCAGGATTGAGACCCAGCAACAGTGAAGGAACAGAGAAATCAAATCAGTTCCAAATCAGGATGGTATATGGATTGCAAGGGAACGTGCAAGTGGTGGTGTTCCCATGCATCTATCACCATTGTCCTCATAGGTGATGGAGCAAAGAACAAAACAGCATGGGAAACAGGCCCTTCAGCCCAATGAGCCGGCGCCGCCACCCTGATGTTCCCACCTCTACCCGCGATCCCTGTCCATGTTTATAGATCTATGGATTAAAAACCAAATTTGAGACAATTTAGGGAGAATTGTTTTGCCAATTAGCCTAAGAGCACATCTTTGGGATGTGGGAGGAAACCGGAGCACCCGGAGAAAACCCACGCAAGCACGGGGAGAATGCGCAAACTCCCACAGACACAGGCCCAAATCCATGTATCTGCACAGCACAGCGATAGTCACTGAGCTGTCGTGTTGCCCATCAAATGGTCCAGGTCAAGCGTACACTAACGACGTGAAGCACTAGGATACTCTCGAAAAAATCCAAGAGCAGCCCTCTCACGACCCATCGCGTGTATGCCCCTCGTTAGACAACAAGGTGGACCAAAGCACCTGTAGGATAAAAACAAATACATCAATATCATCATTTATTTACACACTTCCCAGGGACTCCCAAGGCTCATGATCCCTATTTTAAATCAGTTTTCTATACCCCTCCATTCCCATTCTGTTCATGTACCCATCTAAGTATTTCTTAAATAACTCCAGAGTACCTGTCTCCACCCCTTTACTTGGCAGCGCATTCCATACCCCCACCACCCTGTGTGAAAAAACTCCCTCTCGCATCCAAATTATACCTTACCCCCCTCACCCTAAGCCTGTGACCCCTCGTGCTATTCGAGTCCATCCGAGGAAAAAGCTTAACCCTGTTTACTCTATCTATATCCCTGGCTGCAGATTTGTAAAGTGCTGTTGAAGGAGCCTTGGTGAGTTCCTGTAAGATGGTACAGTTTGCTACCGCTGTGTGTTTGTATTGGAGTCAGTAAATATTTATGGTCATGGATGGGATGCCAAGCAAGCGGGCTGCTATGTCATGGACATTGTCAAGCTTCTTGAGTGTTGTTGGAGCCGCAACCATCCATTCAAGTGGAAAATATTCCATCACACTCCTGACTTGTGCCTTGGAGAGATGATGGACAGGCTTTGCAGAGTTGGGATGTGAGTTACTCGCTGCAGAATTCCCAGCCTTTGATCTGCTATTCTAGACAAGTCTTGTTCAGTTTCTCGTCAGATTGTTGGTAAATGATGATGATGCTGTTGAATATCGATGGCGGGTGGGAGAGGTGAAATGGTTAGATTTTCTCTTGCTGTATTGCAATAATTTAGCAAACATCTCCTTTAAAAATAGTGAATAGTAGTCGACTTTAGCAAGTGAAATGAACGGTATTGATGACTTAAATCATACAGTTACTTGAAGTCTGATATCTGTTCAAGATGCAAATCTTCTCTTACCTTAATGGTCAGTCTTTTTTTCCCACTCATTTGTGGCATCAGCATTTGTAATTCAGAGTCAACCACATTGATGTGGCTCTGGAGTTACATGCAGACTGGATAAGGACAGCAGATTTCCTTTCCTGAAGAACATTAGTGAACCAGATGGATTCCTCTGACAATCAGCAATGGTTTCATTGTCATCGGTAGATTTTTAATTCCAGATATTTTTATTGAATTCAAATTCCATCAGTGCTGGGATTTGAACCTGGGTCTCTAGAGAGAACGTTAGCTGAGTTTTTGGATTAATAGTCTAGCAATAATACCACTAGGCCATTGTCTCCCCTTTTAAAAAATTCTAAATGACTAGGTGTTATTTTGCAATTTGGATTGAACTGTCCTGCCCATTGAGTGGATTGAGAACTTTGATTACCAGTTCTGCAAAATACACTCTAAACATATCACTAAAAGTTTATACGTTACTGTGTGATTTGAAGGTAAAGTGACTTTCAAGCAGAAGTGTTGACTCTTAATGATTTGCATGCAAAGATTTATTCAAGAGCACTTGGCTTCAGTGGCAAGACCTCTTCCTACAACAGTTGTGAGTGAGCGAGCAAATCACGCACAATAATACCAATCAAGTTGGTCAAGGTAAGTAACACACCAAATGATTTTGACATTTAGAAGTCAAAGTTCTTCGACACTTGTAATGCAAAGTAAATTAACTATTTTGGTATGGTTTCAACAATTATCTTAAAATGTCGGCACAGAATTGAGTTTCTGTGACTGGAATACAGCTTGCTACAGTATGCCATGTCTGTTTCTATGCACTAAAATTGAAATTGAAATTCATTAAATGTGAATTTCAGTCGTAATGGTACACTGGAATAAATATGGTCCATGGAGTGTACTTGTACATGATATCTTAGAACTACAACATCTGCCCCCTGTGTTGCATTACCTGAGCTCCAAATAAGGTGATTTGCTCGTTGGAAAACAACACTGACAAGCAATATTGTAACAAAAGTATAAGTCTAACAGCTGTTTTCTGATTTTGTTTTTCCCTAATAATTAAAAAGACCCCCCCCCCCCCCCCCCCCCCCCCCCCCCCCCACCTCACCCTGAATCATCTGCACCCTCTGTCGAAGCCACACAACCTGTATCCAGGAATTGGCACTCGGGACCTCTTCCCATGTTCAAAGCCCCTTCAGGATTTGTCCCTTTAACCTTGATTTTGGCCCTTGAGGTTTTGGAATTTTATAAAGCATCTTGAGATGTTTTGTGATACGAAAAGCACAATAGAGTGCAATTGCTTTCAATTAGCCCATCTAGTTCACTAATGTCCTTTAGGAAAGGAAATCTGCCATCCTTACCTGGTCTGGCTGTGTGTGACTCCAGAGCCACAGCAATGTGGTTGACTTTCAACTGCCTTCTGAACAAGGACAAGCAAATTGCCGTGGATGCTGGAATCTGAAACCAAAAGAGAAAACGCTGAAAATCTCTGCAGGTCTGGCAGTATCTGAAAGGAGGAAAAAGAGCTGACATTTTACATCCAGATGATCCTTTGCCATTTGACAAAGGGTCATCGAGACTCGCAAAGTCAGTTCTTTTCTCTCCTTACAAATGCTGCCAGATGTTAATAAATGTTGGCCAGCCAGTGATGCCCGTGTTCCATGAATGAATAAAAAAACTGTTTCAGTGTGTGTGTGTGTTGTACTTACTCTTAATTTCAGACAGCTTTTAATGCAGAATCTTAATACTGACAGTACAATTCTTGATTGGGAACATATTTGCCACCTCAGGCTAAGAAGGGAACTATTTCTCAGGATCTGTTATTTTACAGAAACTAGCTTTGTCACTGTGCCATCTGCTGCAAGTTTATCTCACGCTACCGTGCAGTGTAAGATTGCCCAGTGCATGAGGAGTCACTGTTAATTAACAACCTGAAACTGAGTATCTGTGCCTCGTAGCATATAGCAGCGGGTGGTGTGGTGGTGACACAGAACAGCACAGACAGCAGTGGTGAAGAGAGACTGCCTGACCACAGCTTTGCCATCGCTTTTGGAATTAGTAATTTCATTTTCCGTTCCCACCCACTTCATCTTATGCCTGCAGACACTCAAACCTGGAGCTCAAACTCTGCATGATTAAGCTGCCATCAGAAAACTGGTTAACATTTTGTATCAGTGTAGGGCCTTTTTCTAACTTTAAGGCTGTAGATGGTCCCATGTGGGAAATTGGGCTGAAGTGCTGACTGTTAAAAGTTTATTTATTAGTGTCACAAGTAGGCTTGCATTATTAACACTGCAATGAAGTTACTGAGGAAAATCCCCATGTTATCACGTTACGATACCTGTTCGGATACATTGAGGGAGAATTTAGCATGCCAAATGCACCCAACCATCATGTTTCTTGGACTCTGGGAGGAAGTCGGAGCATCTGGAGGAAACCTACCCAGACGCGGGGAGAACATGCAAACTCCATGCAGATAGTGAGCCAAGCTGGGCATTGAACCTGTGTCCTTGGTTCTGTGAGGCAGCAGTGCTAACCACTGTGCCACCGTGCTGCCCTGTTACGTTTGTACCTATTGATCACAAGATATACTTGGTAACTTAGAATGCTGGGGAGGTCTTTGTTGTAGATGTGCTGTGTTCCACAGTTAGATGCACAATTGGTTGTCCCACGCTGAAGGGAGTTAATCCTCCAGCAGTCACCTGATCCACAGTCTTAAAGGGGCAGTACCCACCCCAAATCCTAAAATGTGTTATATACTTATATTATACTGACAAAACAGTCAGTGATTGTGAAGCAAGTAGGCACATCACCATTATCTGGGGAGATTAGTTTAAAACTGTCAGCTCTTATATCTTTCTTACAATCCTGGGACATTACACCTGCGAAGCACTTTGTTATTTTCACAAAAACACTGGGATGGTTCCTCCAGCCAAGTGAGTGGGTGAAGATGAATGGCAAATTTTGTTCTGAATGTTTTGTGGTTATAATTACAGCAATGAGACGCAATCCTGTAATGAACCTCCAAAAAAGAAAGAATTACTTTCCTTTATAAGTGGATCCAATTGATTTTACTATCTAGTCGTTTTGACAGTATGTGAGAAGGGCTAGCTTATAACTATTCACATTGAAGATGTTGGCACCCGTATAATTACATGGAAAGAACCCAGAAAATATGCGAGTTCCTGCTGTTAGACAAAACACAGGTTCTGTACATTTAGTGCATTCGATGCACCCACGCCTTTAGCTCTTTGTGGGCCTGTCTTGGAATTATAGAAGCATACAGTTCAGAAGGGGCCCTTTGTACCATCAAGTCTGTACTGACATGTCAGAAACACCTGAATTCCCACCTAATCCCATCTACTTGGCCCATAGCCTTGAAAGTTATGATGTGCCAGGTGCTCACCCAGATATTTTTAGAAAGATGTGAGGGCAAACCCGCCTCTACCACCTCCCGGGCAAAAGTTTCAGACTGTCACCACCCAATGGGTAAAAAGATTTTTCCTCACATACCCCTCTCTGCCCCCAAAACCTCCCACTCCTCACTGGGAGCTCTCAAACTGGGTATAATGTGTTAGAATACCACAGCCATTTTACAGACCTGCAACAGTAAAACTGCTCACCATTGGTGAGCAAGAGTTGATACTCTTGCGAAATTGATAAGCAATGGAATACGTCAGGGCTTAAAGGGTTAAGTTGTGAGGGGAGGTTGTACAAACTTGGGGCAGAATATTCAGGTCACAAGCCTTTGGAATGTTGTTCCTTCATCAGCAATGCTCCAAAAGCTCGTGATATCAAATAAACCTGTTGGACTTCAGCCTGGAGTTGTGAGACTTCTTACTGTGCCCACCCCAGTCCAATGCTGGCTTCTTCACATCATAAATACAGATACCAGCCGGTGTGCTAATCTTCTGATCCGGTTGCTGAAGTCGGGCATTTTTATTCAGGTGGGTTTGGTGCTATCAGAATTACCTGCACCTACAAGGCAGGTAGTTAATGAGGCTCCTCAAGAACCTTGTTAACTGCAATTAAAGAAGGCTGCTTGGAATAGTCCTGAACTGGCCTGAAGGTGGATTAACTGCCTGGAAGTGGATACCCAACACGTGCTTAGAATGTAGGAGTGGGTGGGTGGGCGGAAGAAGCAATTTGGGGGGATGGGATAAGGCTGTTTGGAGGGGGCAGTTTGGGGGTGGAGAGGCAGTTTGTGGGGGAAGGGGCAGAGGTGAGGGGCCTTTCAGTCTCTCAGCTACTTCTTCTACATTGCAGCTTGCTGTTCATTCCCAGCTGAAAGACATCTGATTGGTTTTCCAGCTTCTAGAGCTGGCCTTCCTTCCATAATTGGTTAGAAAATCTCTTTCCATGTAGGTTGTCATGGATACCTGTGTGAAAATCCCAAAGAGTGACTGCTTCCTCTGGGTTCTGGGTTCTGACTCAAGACCACCACCACCACCACCACCACCACCCCCCCCCCCCCCCCCCCCCCCCCCCCCCCCCCCCCCCCAACCCATGGAGGCAGTTGGCATTTATTCCCTGGAGTTGAAACAGTTGGCTCCTGAAGTAATCAAAGTGTTTAGAATGATTGGTTTCAATACAGAAGAGTGTGTGCTGTGCGTTTTGGAAGAATAAGAGACGACATACTGGGAAAATGCACAGTGGTTAGCACTGCTGTCTCACAGTGCCAGGGAGCTGGGTACAAATCCTGGCTTGGGTCACTGTCTATGCGGAGTCTGCATGTTCTCATCGTGTCTGTATGAGTTTCCTCCGGGTGCTTGGGTTTCCTCCCACAGTCCAAAAGACATGCTGGTTAGATGTATTGGCCATGCTAATTTCTCCCTCAGTAATCGTGAGGTACCAGTGTGGCGACTAGGGGATTTTCACAGTAACTTCATTGCAGTATTAATGTAAGCCTGCTTGTGACAGTAATAAATAAACTTAAAAACTAAATGGTTGGTTGAAAGAGCAAAGCATTTCAAAGGGTATATCTGGACAAATTGCTATAAGTTGTATCAGTTAATCAGGCCATTTTTTGTAAAGTAGACTTGGCTATTCTAAAGCCCACCAGACTGGCATTCCACCTTCTATAAACTTGGCTGTGTCAACCTGCAATCATCCAGAGCTCTGCTTTCTGTATTCAAACTCACTAAGTCTTGTTCACCCCTGTACTCTGACCCATCTTGGCTCCTGCTTAAGCAACATCTTGCTTTTAAAAATCACATCATTGTGCTTGTGTCCTTCTAAGGCCCTTTTTTATCTCTCTAATTTATGCAGTTTGTGCTTCCCTTATTCGGGTCAAGGAACCATTCTGACTTTAATGGCTCCACTGTTACCAGCTGGCCCTTCACTGGTGGGAGACCAGAATTAGGAGTCATAAAGATAATTGATAAATTCAAAATAGAATTTAGGAGAAAATTCTTTACTCAGGGAATGGTTTCAATGCGGAACTCTGTACAGCAGGCTTGACTGACACATGGCCACAATCTGATCTGACATCCTCCATACACGGCCTGTGGGCAGGCCTGACATTCTCTGAACAAGGCCCGTGGGCTCATAGCTGAGTTCAAAGATTCTGCAAAGAGCTGCCCCTCAAATTACAGGCCAATTCTTTCCCATGTTTGTTGTGGAAAGGGTCACTGTTGAGTTTTTGCTTTCACACTCTCATTCACTCTCCCTCCCTTGCTCTCTTTCTTGTGGCACTCTGTCTTGCACTTGCTTGTGCTTGCCTGGTCTTTCATGTGCCCCTGCTTCTCTGCATCCCTGCATCCCTGCATCTCTCCTCTCTCACTCACGCAGATGTCAGCCTGTTAAAGGAACACAGGCTTAAGACTGAAGTGTGGGAAGGGGAAGCCACAAGAGCAGTGGAGTAACATAAGAACTAAGAATGTAAGAGCTGAGATCAGGAATAGGCAATTTAGTCCCTCGAGCCTGCTCCATCATTCAATACGAACATGGCTGATCTCTTCTTGGCCTCAACTCCATTTATCTGCCCATTCACCATAGCCCTTCAAACCTTTATTAACTAACAAATCTGTCCACATCTTCCTTAAATTTTTCAAAGTCCTGGCATCCACCACACTCTGAGGTAGTGAATTCCACAGACTCATAAACCTTTGAAAGAAGTCATTTCTCCTCATCTCTATTTTAAATCTGTCACCCCTTATCCTAAAACTATGATCTCTTGTTCTAGATTGCCCCACAACAGGAAACATCCTCTCCATGTCTATTTTGCCAATTCCCCCTATCATCTTGTATGCTTCAATTTGATCTCATCTCATTCTTCTAAACTCCAGGGACTAAAGGCCTAAACTGCCCAGTTGCTCTTCATAAGTAAAGCCCCTCATCTCTGGAATCAATCTAGTGAATCTCCTCTGAACCAACTCCAACACAACTACATCCTTCCTCAAGTAAGGGGACTAAAACACTACACAATATTCTCAGTGCAGTCTCACTAATATTTGTACAGTAGCAACAACAGTTCACTTCTTGTATCTTTTATTTCTTTAGCAATAAAGGCCAGGATTCCATTTGCCTTATTACCTACTGTACCTATACACTAGTTTTCTGTGATTTACGCATGAGGACACCCAGATTCCTCTGCAGCAAAGCGCTCCAAAGTTTCCTCCATTTAGATAATAATTTATCTTTGTATTTTTCTGACCAAAATGGATAATCTCACACTTATTCATGTTAAATGGCATCTGCCAGATTTTGCCACATTTACTTACCTATCCACGTTCGTTTGTAAATTTCTTAATTCATTGTCGTAACTCACAATCCCATCTATTTCTGTGTCACCTGCAAATTTGGGCTATGGTACCTACTGTCACTAACTCTGCATTTATGTTATGAATATAAATGGTAAGTAATTGGGGCCTGAGGACTGAACTCTGTGGCACCCCAGTAGTTAAATCTTGCCAACCCGAATAAGACCTATTTGTCCGGACTCTCTGCTTTCTGCAGGTCTCTATCCAAGTCAATAAGTTATACCTAATTGCATATGAATTAACCTTCTGTATTGACCTTTTGCGTGACATTTTATCAAATACCTTCTGGAAGTGAAACAATAATGCCCACCCAGAGAGGAATGAGGAAACTGATCTCTTCATGGAACTCTGGATACTTCCTGGGCAGCAGCATGTCTAAGTGTCCAGGGTCCCAAGTAGGGAAAAGGTGAGTCAGTGATCTGAGGGAGTGTGTTTATATTTGCGTGCGTGCATGCAAACCTGCTTCTGACCTCGGCTTTTGTATGAATTCTGCCAGGGTTAGCACGAAGTGTGTACCGCCAGAGGTAAATACAATTTCAGTGTTAGTTAAAGCAAGTCCTTAGCTTGGTCCAGACTTCTCTTCCCTGATGACCAGGACTGGGGCCTAGTCTCTGTCCAGCTCTGCTTCTTGAATCAAGAGAATTGTTATATTGTTAACTCTGTGACTTGACACTTCTTAATGGTCATTTTAATTAACTATTTTCCTTTAATTATCAATTTATTGCTGCGGCAAGTTTGATTTTTTTAAAAAATCAATGTCCTGCCAACACTTGCTGAAATTTACTCATTGGCCTCTTGAGTGAGAAAAGAATTGAAGTGTGACCCTCTATTTGGACAATTAAGCCTTCACTACAAGACGGAATATGGAGAAATAAATAGGAGAATATGTTATTGATATCAGATATTTTAGAATGGGAGAAGGCTTGTATGGAACACAGAGATTGGTGTGGATTGGCTATGCCAAATGACCTTTCCTGGACTGTACATTAAGAATGGGCAATAGATACTGGCCAAGCCAGCGATCCGCTGAAAAACGTTTTGAAAATTCAATATAATCCAATGTAACATTCAACAGGATTGATACAGAGAAATGTTTTCCTCAAGTTGGGCAATCCAGGAGAAGAAGACATGGGTCAGAATTTTCTCGTCCCACCTGTCACGGGAATTGTAGTGGGAGGGATAGGACCATGCAAAGGTCCATTAATGTTGGGTAGGACTTTCCGGCTTTGGAGTGAGTACAGCTGGAAAATCCCACCCATAATCTCAGAATTAGAGCTTGGCTTTCGAGAAGTATGATGACTGTGATGTGGAAACTGTTTTTCCCACAGAGGATGATGGAAACCTGGTAATTCTGCTTCCCAGAAATGACTGTTGGATGCTTTGACAGTTGAAATTTTTGAGAGCGAGGTCGGTAGTTTTTGTGTTCGGATGTGGAACAAAGATGGGAAACTGGAATTTGGATGCAAATCAGCCGGGATCTAATTCAATGGTGTGTACGGGCTTTGAGCATCAGCTTACTCCTGCTTCTTTGCATTAAGAGGGGTGATTTGCCGATCTGTTTAATAGATTGTTAAGTGTCCTTCCCTGGTAAGCATCCTTGCTGGGGAGGCGATGGCCTAGTCATATTATCCCTAGATTATTAATTCAGAAACTCAGTTAATGTGCTGGGGACCCATATTCAAATCCTGCCATGGCTGATGGTGGAAATTGAATTTAATTTAAAAAAATCTGGATTTAAGAATCTACTGATGACCATGAAAGCATTGTTGATTGTCGGAAAAAAACCATCTGGTCTGCTAATGTCCTTTAGGGAAGATAATCTGCTGTCCTTACCTGGTCTGGCCTACATGTGATTCCAGATCCGCAGTAATGTGGTTTACTCTCAACTGCCCACGGGCATCACTGGCTGGCCAACATTTATTGCCCATCCCTAGTTGCCCACGTCCCACGAATAAATAAAAAAGACTTGGCAAATGAACTTAGTTGTAACTTTACTAAGTCTATATTTTTAGTAAAGTTAAAATCCATTTTAGAAATCAGGACAGTATTTTCATTTAAAACTTAATGAACTGTGCAGTAAGAAAAGCAATGATCTGACTTGAGAGGCTGAGGCATAACACTGTACCGAAGATCCATGTTTAATATTTTAATCTGATTGGAATCTTTTAGGTTGACGCAGACAATTCGGGGAACGGTGAATTGTGTTTCGGACTCCAAATACAGAGTGGCTTTCTAAACAATTGATAGTGTTCAGACTGTAGTTTCCCTGTGGCAGGAGTGAAAAGTGCAAGTATAGTCCTGTATATTTATTAAAACCATTGTATTTTGCTAAATGATAGGCAAGTAATTTCCCGTAGAAAACTGGAGCTCTACTTTTGAGTTTGGAGTTAAATGCATGTGGGCATTACAGGAAGGTTATAATTAAGTGTGTCTGAACATAACTTCTTGAGCAGTTAAGAAGTGGAACCAATGATACAGATCTTAATTTTATTAGTTGAGAGTAGCTTGTGGTTTTTGGACCTTGTGCCTGAAGGGTTCAGTGGAAGAAGGTTAGATGTTTGATATTAAGTGGACATCCTGTGCTACCTTTACTTTTGGAAAGTTGGAGCTGTCTTACTCTGTACAGCACAATGTCAAATTCTGATCTAAGATTGCAGCATGTGGACTTTTAAATTAAGAGGTGGTTTCTACTGTAATTTCTATTAGACTTGGTCAGTTGTATGATTTCTCCCAAAAGAGAGGATCAGGCATAGTATTGACATGCTATGCTTGGTTAAAGTCACTAGAACACAGAACATTACAGCGCAGTAGAGGGATATAGATAAGCTGCAGAGTTGGGCTAAAAGGTGGCAAATGGAGTTTAATGTGGAAAAGTGTGAGGTGATTCACTTTGGAAGGAGTAACTGGAATAATGATAAGATACTTGGTAGTTTGGATGAGCAGAGAGATCTCGGTGTCCATGTGCATTGATCTCTGAAAGTTGGCACCCAGGTTGAAAGGGTTGTTAAGAAGGCATAACGGTGTATTAGCTTTTATTGATAGAGGTAGGTTACATCTTAGCTTCATTTGAAGCAGTTTTTAAAAGTGGCAGCTCGGTCTTTTGGCTAAGATGCAAATGAGGTCAAGCCTTGGAGGGGGAGCTATGTCTATTCCAATCAGTTTGAATCATGTAGATCTAGCCCAAGACAGGAGGTAGAGCCCTGTTTTGTCAGCTTGGTTCAGGAATGTCTCAACTTGTTGAGACTCTGAATTGGACTTGATTTGATTGAATTGGAATAAAAACAAAAGAAAATCACAAATGGATATATCAACAACATAGATACTTTTTATTTTAAATAATACTTTTCCCTTTCTTTACATTTCCTTAGCTAATGATAATGTTGAGCATTTGACTTGTTGTGATGCTTTTTTTCTTTTTGATGTCTGGTTTGGGGTTGGGGTAAATCTGACCTATTTGTGCAGTTGAGTATTGTGGAGTGATGCACACTTCCAGCAACTCGGTGAAGCCCCAGATTCTCAAATTATGGGAGCGTAGGTATGAAGACCACCTGCTTGCTCCCTGGTCAGTCTTGAACTTGGGATCACCGCAGTGTATAATGCCTGGATTTTCCCAATATTCCATCACGTTAGCAAAACAAGTCTGCTCTTTGTGTTGTTGCGTGGAAGCTAACTGTGGCGGGTCACATAGGTTAGCACTGCAGAATAAGATACCACGGAGCAAATTTTACCGTCCTGCCTGCCACAGGAATTGGAGCAGACGAGGGACGAACCGCGGAAAGGTCCTTGGGCGGGTTTTGGGGCGAGCAAGGCCAGAAAATCCCGCCCACTGTGTTTTCAAACTGCGTAGCTGTCAATGGCAGTGTCCTGTCATCCAAACTATGTAACAAAGGATGTGGTATGGCCGAGAATAATATGGAACTCATCCAGTGTCAAGATATGAAGCATAAAGCATGACTCATCATGTTTTCATTTTCTTTCTCTCGGGCATATTATGCACTAATTCTTTAAAGGGCAATAAATCACGCTTAATTGATTCCATTGCCTTTTGCTGAAATTTAATCATGTTTGAAAGCTAAAAGATTTCCTGCATTAATTGAACACCAGTATTGTTGCATTTAACTAAACACAAAATTACTTAGCAATGTCTGATTTCACTGCCTTAATGCAAGCTCTCCAGGCTGGCTGCCCAGTTAATGGATCAGCTGTCAGTGGGTTACATTTATGCTCTGCACTATCCCATATCTTTTGCCTTTTCTCCCATGTGAGAGTGCTGGAAAATCGTTTGCAAATTTGCTGCAATTATTGGTGTTGAGCCTTACCCATTGGCATTGATGGTTACTGTAGGTTGGAGAACATCACATTATTTTGGGGGTGGGTGAAGGGAAGATCGTCAACAGAATTGTACATGTTGATCATCATTGCTGTCCAGTATCTTGGTGAGTCAAAGGTTCCAGTTTTTGAGTAAAATACAAATCAATTTGATAAATTTGCTTTGGTCATGTCTTGGCTGATGTTGGCTGCAGGCTATTGAGATCCTGAGGCTGGCACTTTGAAGATAAACCTCGTGGTGAGAACACCAACAATAGCATCTTGAGTTCATGTTAATATAGTAGGGGGTGGAAATGGCCTTGTGATATTGTCACTGGGCTAGTAATCCACGAGGCCCAGAATGAAATCCTTGGACCCAGATTCAAATCCCACCATGGCAGGTGGTGAAATTTGAATTCAATTTTAAAAAAAGGTATATGGATGATCACAAAACATTTATTGTAAAAACTCATCTGGTTCACTAATGTCTTTACGGGAACATTCTCACCTGTCTGGCCTACGTGTGACACTAGATCCACAACAATGTGGTTGATTCGCAACTATCCTCTAAAATGGAAGATAAATGCTGGCCCAGTCAGCGATGCCCATATCCTTTGAGTGAATAGAAATAAAGTTTAATGTGGTAAAACATCCAGTTGTACTTCATGGGGATACTTCCAAATAATTTTTTACACTGAACTATATGAAAACAGTTGATCGAAAGCTTTGTCAGAGAGGCTACATGGAGCACCTTCTGGAAGGGTTTGAGTCCACCTAGTCAATTTGAGTTACCAATACTCGAGTTTGCATCTTTATATGCCCTATTTGTGAACAGAACTCCCATTTACCTGACAAAGGAGCAACGCTCTGAAAGTTAGTAGCTTTTGCTACAAAATAAACCTGTTGGACTTTAACCTGATGTTGTGAGACCTCTTACTGTGTTTACCCCAGCCCAACACCGGCATCTCCACACCAAACCTCAAAGCGCAGCATGTTGACACAGGAATGTGATATACTACCTATCTATGTGGAAAGGAAGATTTGCATTTATATAATGCCCTTCATGGACACCAGAGATCTCAAGGTGCTTTTTAGCTCAGCAAGTACTTATGAACTGTCATCATGAGAGACCGGAACGGGCCTTGGTTAATATCACATCTGAAAGACGGCTCCTTGACTCTATGGTCAGGATTTTATGACCTGTCTTGGGCTAGGCTTGTAAAATCCCGCCCAAGGCTAATGGAGAATTCCGCTCTGCGAGAATTGCCTGCCCTGATTCCTTTTTTGTGAGCCTTTAATTTTGTGCACAAGCCCTGGAGTGGGACTTGTATCCAGAATTCTCTGACGTGGAGGTGGGAGTGCTGCCCCTTGAGCCATGGCCGTCTACAGATGTGAAAAATTGAGCAAGGTTATGGATTCCCTACAGCTCAGAAGGAGGCAATTTGGCCCATCGAGCCTGCACCAATGACAATTCCACCAAGGCCTTATCCCTGAAACCTAACGTTAACCCCTGAATCGGTATTTTAAATGGCTCAGGAGTCACCCAAACTCCGTTCATTATGACTGTATTTTTGTGTAGTATTTACAGTTTGAGTTTTGTTGTATGTTTTGGCAACACCAAACTTAAAATATGCCAGATGAATTAACTTGCGTGTCAACATGAAGCAGCACATCAACAGATAGTATCATTTGGAACAGCATGATCTCTGGAACCAGGCACTTGTTGTTACTATTTGCCAGCCTTGGAATCAGTGCCTGAACTTTAAAAGTAATTGCTGTCAAATGTTCTTGTCATTCTTATCACCCCTTATTCTTAGCAGGGCTGTTCTGGTTATGTGGTTGTTAAAATATACACTGCACAGTTCTTTCTGAGACAGCTTTCTGCAAAAGCTTTACTATCCATCTTTTCTTAAAGAATTAGAAGCAACTTGAGCTTGTTTGTGAAATCTTCACTCCAGCTTCACTAGAAAGCTGTATTAGTAAATTTAAAAACCTCAGACAATATTCTGTCCACTTAATTTATTTATAATGATGATAAAACAACATCGACCCAATGTTAATCTCTGCAGGAGTCAATTTGACCATCAGTTTCTACTCTGACAATTCCTCATGGGTCAGTAATCCTTTGTCATCTGCCTCTCAGCAATGTATTTGTCCAGTTTAATAGCCATACCTTCAGCAGGACAGTATGGCAGTTATATGGAACAATGCTCCTGACATTTAGGAGGATATCATTTAATTCCTTGCCCTCATCCACCAGATTTGTGGAACTTCAGTCATTGGTTTGATATGATTTTGATTTATTGTTATCACATGTTCTGGGATACAATGAGAAGCATTATTTCTTCCATGTTAATAGAATCATAGAGGTTTACAGCATGGAAGCAGGCCTTTTGGCACAACTTATCCAATGTTATCATTGGTTACATTCTTAAATGGACTTCAAGGTTTGAGTAGAAAGTAAAAAATGTAAACCCATCTCTTATTTCTTAAAAAAAAGTCAAGAGTTGAACCTTGGATTTCAGAACAATGATGTTACCTCAGTTATGGGTAATGTGCCTGAAGTGTTGTAACACATAGGATCAAATGAGAACTTATGGTCTCACTGGCGACAGTTAATATCAGTTTAGAATGTTGTGTTTAGTGCAGTGATTTCTTGCGAGCTGTCCCAGCATATCCCTCTAATATCGTCTTTTAAGACCATTCTGCACTTCTAAACCAGAATTCTAAGTCTTCCAAACTATATAATAATGATCTTTTGAATTCACTTCCCCCTACCTGTAACTGCAACACAATATCCTGTACCGTCTCCTTTCCCCCAATGTACTCTATGAACGGTATGTTTTGCCAGTATTTAACTAGAAAAAAAATTACTAGGATGCTACCAGGACTTGATGGTTTGAGTTATAAAGAAATGTTTATGTTAATTGAGAGATTTAAAATATTGTTATTTTAAAAAAAAAAGCACATGAGCAAGTCAGAGGACTGGGAGTGCTGTAGAAATCAGCAGAGGGCCACCAGAAAGTTGAAAAAAGGGGAAGAAGTAAAACATGAGAATAAACTGGCTGGAAATAAAGAAACAAATTGTGAGAGCTTTTCTAAGTATATAAAAAGGGAGAGAGTAGCTTTAATAAATTTTGGTCCCTTTGAAGCCAAGGCAGGAAATCTATCACGGGGAATGAAAAAATTGGCAGAGACATTGAACAAATATTTTGTGCCTGGCTTCATGGTAGAATGCACAGGTTTTACATCAGGAAAGGATAGTAACCTGGGGGCTAAAGTGAATAAGGAAATTAATATTAGGGAAAACTATTGGAGAAAATTCAAAGGACTAAAATCTGACAAATCTGTGGGACCTGATGGCCTACACTCTTCGAAAAGAGATAACTGCAGAGGAGGCGGATGTACTGGAATTTTCCAAAAATTCCTTAGATTTGGGAGCAGTCCCATTAGTTTGGAAGTTGCTAAATGTTACATTGCTTTTCAGGAAAGGAGAGAGAGGGAGAGAGAGAAAACAGTGAACTATAGTTCAGTTAACCCAACATTAACATTTCTCCCCCTCCTGGAGTTGACACTTTCACCCTGGGAAAAAGCCTCTGACTATCCACCCTCTTATTATTTGGAGACTTTGATCAGGTCTCCCCTTAGCTTCCATATTTCCAGTGAAAATAATCCTAGTTTATTCAATCTCTTCTCATAGCCAACACCCCTGGTGAACATCCTGTGGACCCTCTTTGCACTCCAAAGCTTCCACATCCTTCTGGTCATGTGGTGATCAGAACTGCATATAGTACTCAAATGCGGCTTGCTAAAGAGAAATCCTGTCTGATCAGCTTATTAGAGTATCCTGTGCTAAAATGCCCCTTGTTGTCTGGGAATTAGCAGGGTAAGTATGTGGAATAAAGCCTGGGTAGGATTGTTATCGGTGCAGGCTCAATGGGCCGAATGGTCTCCTTCTGTAGTGTTTATGATTCTCGTATCTGTAAGTACAGTTGAGAAAATTTTCAACGTAATGCACTTCAATTATAAAGTAAAGTTAAAGTTTATTTAGTAGTCAAGAGTAGGCTTACATTAACACTGCAATGAACACAGGATCTGCTCAGATGAGGAAGATTGCAACAGACACCTCCAGGCGCTGAAAGATGCCCTCATAAGAACAGGATATGGTGCTCGACTCATCGATCGACAGTTCCGACGCACCACAGCCAAAAATCGCACCGACCTCCTCAGAAGACGAACAAGAGACATGGTGGACAGAGTACCCTTCATTGTCCAGTACTTCCCCAGAGTGGAGAGGCTACAACATCTTCTCCAGAGTCTTCAACATCTCATTGATGAAGACAAACATTTTGCCAAGGCCATTCCCACACCCTGACTTCTTGCTTTCAAACAACTGTGCAACCTCAAACAAATCATTGTTTGCAGCAAACTACTCCAGCCTTCAGGAGAACAGTGACTACAACACCACACAACACTGCCACAGCAACCTCTAAGACATGCTGGATCATCGATAAGGATGCCATCATCTCACGTGAGAACACCATCCACCAGGTACACGGTACATACTCTTGCAATTCGGCCAATGTTATCTACCTGATACGCTGCAGGAAAGGATGTCCCGAGGCGTGGTACATTGGGGAGACCATGCAAACGTTAGGACAACAGATGAATGAACACTGTTTGACAATCACCAAGCAAGACTATTCTCTTCCTGTTGGGGAACACTTCAGCGGTCATGGGCATTCAACCTCTGATCTTCAGTAAGCATTCTCCGAGGCGGCCTTCAGGACACACGGTATCGCAAGGTCGCTGAGCAGAAACTGATAGCCAAGTTCCACACACGCGAGAATGACTTCAACTGGGATCTTGGGTTCATGTCACACTATCTGTAACCCCCATAACTTGCCTGGACTTACAAAATTTCACTAACTTTCCTGTCTGGAAACAATACACATCTCTGTAACCTGTGCTTAAAGCTCTTCCCACTCATATTGTCTATACCTTTTAAGAATTGATTCGCTGTAAAGACTCACATTCCAATCATTATGCATGTAAATTGAGTTTGTGTCATTTTTACCATCAGAACTCCCAGCCACCTGATGAAGGGACAGACTGTCCTGAAAGCTTGCGGCTTTTGCTACAAATAAACCTGTTTGGACTTTAAACTGGTGTTATGGGATTTCTTTATGCTGTGTACAAGCAGCAGTTGTGTATGTTGTATAATGGCACAGGCTGAATATGTTTTGAGAACCGATCTTTGGATTGCAACTGACTGTGATAAGTACTGTTTTGGTTCACTCTTGCCCATTTGGATGTTTTCATCTAACCGCACCAGTTTGTGTTTAATCTTGTATGCGTTACTGTGCTTCATGCACAATGATCACTGAATGAATTGGAGAGAAGTATTCAGCCCAGAGTTTATCCCACTCACACAAGCTAGTTCATCGAGAGCCGTATTTACACAAAGCCAATGATATGCCTTAAGTATCCAGCTACTAACTATTTGAACAAGGAAGATCTGTTGAAAACCACATACCTTTTATCTGTTATTTTTTGCCTATATGGGCAATACAGTGGCACAGTGGTTAGCACCGCTGCTTCATAGTGCCAGAGACCTGGGTTCAGTTACTGCTTTTGGCTACTGTGTTGAGTTTGCACGTTCCCCCTGTGTCTGCGTGGGTTTCCTTCCACAATCCAAAGATGTGCAGGTTAGGTGGATAGGCCATCCTAAATTGCCAATTAATGTCCCAGGATGTGATGTTTAGGGGGAATAGTGGGGTCAATACATGGGGTAATGGGGATGGGTTGGATGTTTTTTTGGAGAGTCAGTGCAGATTTGGATGGGTCGAATGGCCTCCTATACTATAAGGATTCTATGTAGGTTCCTCTTTCAGCGCCTCTTTGTGAAATGTATAGCACTGAGTCACGACTGCTGCATAAGGCAGTAGGTATATCATGTCAAACAATGTGAAAGTAGAAGAAAATAAGCTACCTATTCAATAAGCTACATATTCTCATAATCTATAAGCATAGTGTTTTTTCACTGTTTAATAGCCCTCACCTTTCTAGGAACTGCTGCGGTTCAGTTATAACAGCCTCTATTCATTTTGTTTTTGTGCTCCAGGTTATGCTCGCTGCTTCTTACTGGTCGCTGCTGGCGCCAGCGATTGAGATGGCAGAATCTTCAGGGACCTATGGAGCGTTTGCCTTCCTTCCTGTGGGAGTGGGATTCACACTAGGAGCAGCGTTTGTTTACTTGGCCGATGCTTTGTTGCCCTCGCTGGTGAGTGCACGGAAATTTCAAAGTCCACTGGGCCCCCTGCTGTGCTAAACCTCTCCTGGGCTGGCACGGGGAACTGTTTGACATACCCACCTTCAGGGAAAGAAAAAAGGAAAATATGGCACAGCTTAACAAAAAGACTGGACCGGACCCAAGGAGTTGATTTATTTTGCCTAAAGGCAATTTTTTTGTCTTGCACACAAGTTAAACCAGAGAAAAAAAACTAAAATAACTATTCTTGGAAGATTCAGACGACTACCATGAAAGAATGGATCCGTGTGTTTTGACTGGCTGAGTGTTTGTTTGTGCTTTTTCACTTAACTGAGGAGATGCTCGAGACAGGCTTAGTCACAGTGTGAAGTCGCCAAAGAAAATACTTGTACTGTCCAGCCATGTTCCTCATTTCTGTGTCTTTCCATGGGGTCCTCTGGAGATGTGCAGCTCCTTGCCATGAAAGATTGCACTTCCACCCCCGACAGGGTGTCAGTAGGAAGTGGCAAGTACTGTATCAAATTTAAGTAGGTAGATTGGCAGGGGAGAGTGGTGCAGGTAAGAGATGTGCCTGGTCCTAAGGTGGCACAATGGTTAGCATCGCTTCCTCGCAGCATCAGAGACCCACATTCAATTCTGGCCTTGGGTCACTGTCTGTGTGGAGTATACACATTCTCCCCGTGTCTGTATGGGTTTCCTCTGGGTGCACTGGTTTCCTCCCACAGTCCAAAGATGTGTGGGTTAGGTGGATTGGTCATTCTAAATTGTCCCTTAGCATCCCAAGATATGCAGATTAGGAGGATTGATCAGGTAAATATATGGGATTATGAGAATGGGACCTGGCTGTGGAATGCTTTGTTAGAGAGTTGATGCAGACTCGATGGCCTCCTTCTGAACTGTAGGGATTCTATTATAAAGCTCATGCTGAATAACTTCAAAATCTCTTCTCCATTTTCAAGTTATCAAATTAATACCAAATAACACCCACAGTTCTTTTAGCTGATTTGCACCATCAAAATGAAGCAATTAGAAATGTGGAAGCACAGCTTGATTCATGGTGGGAATTCGAAGTTTATTGCGATTGTTTGATTTAATTGGGATGAGCTTCCTCCACGTAACTGTTCCATAACTAACTCCACTTATTTCCACCTCCGGAACATCATCCAACTTCTCCCCCCATCTCAGCTCACCTGCTGACAACCTCATCCGTATCTCTGTTGACTACAGTCATTAGAACCTGGAATCCTATAGTACAGAAAGAGGTCTTTGGCCCAGTCTTCACTGACCACAATCCCACCCAGGTCCTATTCCTGTAACCCCATATACTCAGCTTCCATTCCCCTGAAGCGAGGGTCAAATTATCATGGTCAATCAACCTAACCCGTACAATTTTAGACTGTGGGTAGAAATTGGAGTACCTGAAAAAACCCATGCAGACATGCGGAGAACTTGCAGACTTCAGATAGTGATTCAAGTCAGGAATCGAACCCGGGTCCCTGGCGCCATGAGGCAACAGTGCTAAGCACTGTGCCACTTGTGTTTCACTGGCTGACCTCTTCTACCTGACTTACCATTGAACTTGTCCAAAACTGTGTTGTCTTCATCCAAGGCTGTCTTCACCCTGTGACCCTGTCCTCGCTGATCAACATTGGCTCCCCTCCCACTCACCACCTGACGAAAAACTACGAATGTGGCTCGGTGTCAAATTTGGTTTGCCAGTCATCATATAAAACAGCTTGGGATGTTTTACGGCATTTCATAAATCCACGTTGTTGCTGAATTGGTTTCTGCTTCCAGTGAGTAATTCTCGGGCTGGAAGTTTGAATTGACTCTGGGGTTTGTACGTGTGTGGTTGTGTGTGTGTGGTTTTGTGTGTGTGGTTGTGTGTGTGTTTGTGAGATTTCCTCTTGCAGAGCAGTGTGTCTATCGAGACCACTTTGTCGGCCCGTGAGCTGGCGACCATGGCTTGGGCTTCCAGCAAATGGTCTATTTTACAACAAGAGCAGTTTATTTACTCAGCAGAGTCCATTTAAATGACGCAGTACAGCAAACCATTGACTCCGGAGTCTGATTATAAAGGGCACGCCACAAACAGGAGGAAACTGAATGCAAGGAAGAAATGATAGCAACCTCTCTCAATAAAAGCCACATTATTTCTCCAGAACAATGCAGTGAGGGGAGGATGGTTCCATATTTAAAAAGAAGTGATGTGCGTAAAATCAATCCCAGACACGACAGCAGTTGCTGGTTCCAGGCCTGATTGCCAGTGGTGTGTCTCCTAATCCGTGCCAGCAATAGGTGTGATCTTAGTATGTTAGAGCAAGAAGAAAGTCATTTCACACGTTCCCAAGCGGTCCATGTCTGGTTCTGTTTCTGTAGATTAAGACTGGAATTTTACCAGCGTGCCCATGTCAGAGGCTTGTAATATCTCGGCTGAGGCCAGTGGAGAATGCTGTCTCAGGACAGCGTGCTGATAAAATCAGGGCCTAAGTCTGTGTGTTAGAGCACCGCTTTGGAGACCAGCCCTGATGTGTCTGTGTGTGCGTGCGTCTATTTAGCTGAAAATAGTCTGTACTTCAAAACCCTTAGTGATATTTTTCAGTCAAAAACAGACAGCCTGTGTGTCAAAATAACAGTCTGCACTAAGTTCCGTTTAAAATGAAAGAGTAAAAACACCAGAAGGATGATGTCATGTGGCGAGTTCATCACTTTTTTTTACTTTTTATACGCCAGGCCTGCTGCAAGTTTATTTCCAAGTATTAAGTTGTTGTTTGTGTTGCGCTGGATTGGTTTATCAAATTGGTTTGATTTATTTAAGAATTCCTTCAGAGAGTTCCTTCGAATTCTGTTTGGTAAAGTGGCGAGCATTGGTGCCTCATAGCGCCAGGGACGTGGGTTCAGTTTGGCCTGAGGTGATTGTCTGTGTGGAGTCTGCACATTCTCCTTGTGTCTGCGTGGGTTTCCTCCTGGTCCTCCAAAGATGTGCGGGTTAGGTTGATTGGCCATGCTAATTTGAACCTTAGTGTCAGCAGGGTTAGCAAGGTAAATAAGTGGGATTATGGGAGTAGGGCCTGAGTTTGATTGTGGTCAGTGCAGACTCGATGGGCCAAATGGTCTCCTTCTGCACTGTTGGAATTCTATGATATCTGGTGAGAAATGCAACACAGTACTTTAAATAGTTCCCATTCTGGACCAATTTGGGTTTTTGAAAGCACCCCTTTTGGTTTGCATTTTCATTTCAGTCGGTGCAACTTTAGTTAGCATCCATAGAGAATTCATAGCTATAGAGAAAATGGGAGAGAACGTAAACTAGGCACCCTGAAGGTGAGATAGCCGTGAGTGAATGAAATGGAAAATCCTGGAGAGTAGTCAGAATGAGGAACTCATTACCATATAGAGTGGTTGAGGTGAAGAACATAGTTCTATTTAAGAGGAAGCTAATTAAGTGTGTGGAAGACCAGGGGCTATCAGGACATGTTGATAGGATGAGACTAAGCATGGTGAGGAGTGGCTTGTACAGTATAGGCATCGACATAGGCGCTGGGGTGAGTGCGCTGCAAATACTTTGTAAAAAAAGATACACAGGGCTGAATTTTACTTGGAGCTGGTGACCCCACGTGAATCGGGAGCCACTAAGCTGCATTGAGCTGACTTTACAGATGGCTGACTGCTGTCCCATCCCTGCAGCGCCAGTGGGACCCAGATGAGAAGGTAAGTTGGGATCTTCTGGCAGACCGTAGCAACAGGATTGGAAGAACCATTTGAGGAGGGTTGGGGCTGGGGTGGGGTGGGATAGATGTGGCACTGAAAGGGGCCCTCTCTGTTGGGCACAGAGTGCACAACAAAAAGATTTCCCCTTTACCTTCAAAAGGGCTGTTAGGTTTTGTCTGGCAGCCTTGGCAGGTGGTATGCACAAAACTATCAGAAAGAGGCCCTTAAGTGGACATAAATTGGCCACTTTAAGGATCTCAATTAACCCAAGGGTTGGTGGGCCTCGTAACAACCCAGTAAAGGCAGATTAGTGACAGGCATGGCACTGTCACCATGATTGTAGAGCCCCACTCCCTCCCACCAATCTGTTCCTGGGGGTGTGGATGGGCTGCTGTCTGATTCCAACCAAGGTAAGAATTTTCCCCTTCCTCCCACCGACAGGATCTTCCGAAGTCAGCGAAGTTTTTAGTGGCTCCCCATATCCCCGTGCTGGGGCTGGAAAATCCTGGCCCTGGTATTTGAAGGATATTTGTGTGTGTGTATTTTCTTGTTTGATATAGGCTCAGGTGGAGAACCTCAGGAAAATATTCGCTGATGGGGCTGGGGTTTGAACAACAATCACTGGGAATGAGGATCAGGAGCAACGGTGTCTGAGGCCATTGGCAACGAGCCAACTCCAATTGAATACTTGGAGTGTCGTCAGACAAAGGCCAGAGACATTTTTTATTTTTTATAGGGATGGTAATTTAAACACATAACTTGTTAAATGGAAGGCAAACAACTTGCACTTTGGCTTGGCTCTGCTTTTTGGCCATCAGGTTTATGGCAGAGCATCAATTTGGCTGGGACTTTAAATAATTCTCGAAAATATCTGGTTTGTCTGCTTTATTTAAGACTTGGCAGATGCTTAAGTGCAGGTGATATGTTAAGGATATTTGTTTTTGAAGGTGCTGGAGTTGAATTTGCTGGAAATACATCTTTTAAGGAAAAACCTGAATGTTGTCCAACCGTACTACATTTCTAACTATTTTTGTTTGCTAGTGCCTCTTTGTGACGTATCAAATAATATTCGTCTATCACTCGACAGTTTTTCTTGTACTTCTGTTTAAATTCAGCAATAAAATGGTTGATCGTGCGGTTATCACAGTCCTCATCACCAAGGTGGATGTCACTCTCCATTCTTCCTGGATGCAAAGACCTGAAATGATTAAGCTTGGAAACCTCAAAGGATATCACTCTGGGCTACAGTGCTTTATTATTTCCTCTTTTCTTGATCACCAGCTTGTGTGCCATCCTACACTATTGGATGCCATAATTTCTTTTACCCAGTATTTTACCAGGTAGCTATTGTGACGAATACTTACGTCTTTCCATACTCTCCCTCTGCTGGCCAACTGACCATGTGAACCCTACTGGAAAATGACAGCTTGATAGCAAAAAGCATGTGTTGGAAGTTCTTGGAATAATTGAGGTGAGGATTTGTGTTCATGCTTTGGGCAAGGGAAGCATTGGTGATATTGTCATTGGATTAGTAATCCAGACACCCAGGCCAATGCTCTGGGTACCCAGGTTCGAATCTCACCACAGCAGGTGATGAAATTTGAACTCAATAAAAAATCTGAAACCGGAGCTCTTAATGATGATTGTTGGAAAAACCCATCTGGTTCATACGTGTCCCTTAGGGAAGGGAATCTCTATCCTTACTTGGTCTGGCCTACATGTGACTCTAAACTGCCCTCTCAAATAGCCACTCAGATCAAGGGCATTTAGGGATGGGCAATAAATGCCAGCTCAACCAGCGGCGCCCACAGCCTGTGAATGTATAAAGAAGAGAGGCAGGTGGGAAGCTGAAAGGAGTTTGATCAAAGTTAACGTCAAAAAATATAACTTGCTTCTCCTTTTGGAAGTTTAGAACCAAGATTTTCCATGCAGTGTCGGAACGTTAGAATTCTGAACATGTTTAAGCTTGCACAATATCCAAGCCAAGGACATTGAGCATAGGGCATAAGGATATGTTTTTAAAACAATGTGGGATCTTGCCATGTCCCTGTTTTTATGCATTATTGTAAAAAAAAGTGTTGCACGTCTAAAGATAACATTATATACTAGCAAACATCTTGTATCTTTCTTCTTAGCAGTTACCATCATACTTACATGTTCTCCCTGTGTCTGTGTGGGTTTCCTTTGGGTGCTCCAATTTTCTTCCACAGTCCAAAGATGTGCAGGTTAGGTGGATTGGCCGTGCTAAATCGTGTTAGATAGTGAAGAGGGGTGTTAGATAGTGAAGAGGGGTGTTTTAGTTTACAGAGTGACTTGGACAAGTTGCAGAGCTGGGCCGAGAGGTGGCAAATGGAGTTTAATGTGGAAAAGTGTGAGGTAATGCACTTTGGCAGGAACAATAAATGTGTAGAGTATAGGGCTAATGGTAGGGCTCTTAATAGTGTTGAGGAACAGAAGGATCTTGGTGTATGTGTCAATAGATCCCTGAAAGTAGGCAGTCAAGTGGATAAAGTTGTTAAGAAGGCATATGGAGTCTTAGCTTTTATTGGCAGGGGGATTGAATTTAGGAGCCGCAGCATCATGTTGCAACTGTACAAAACTCTAGTGCGGCCGCACTTGGAGTATTGTGTGCAGTTCTGGTCCCCACATTATAAGAAAGATGTGGAGGCATTGGAGAGGGTACAGAGGAGGTTTACCAGGATGTTGCCTGGTATGGAGGGCAGGTCCTATGAAGAGAGGTTGAAGGATTTGAGGTTGTTTTCGTTAGAAAGGAGGCGGCTAAGAGGGGATCTTATTGAAGCATATAAGATGATTAGAGGTTTAGATAGGGTGGACAGTGATAGCCTTTTCCTAGGATGGAGAAAGCTAGCACGAGGGGACACAGCTTTAAATTAAGGGGTATGAGTTATAGGATGGATATCAGAGGTAGGTTCTTTACTCAAAGAGTGATTAGGGAGTGGAATGCCCTGCCTGCAGCTGTTGTAGATGCGCCAAGTTTGGTGGCGTTTAAGAGGTTAATTGATAAGTATATGGAAGAGAAGGGAATGGTTTAGTTTGGAGGGGCATTGCTTTTTATTTTGGTCGGCACAACATCGAAGGCCGAATGGCCTGTTCTGTGCTGTATTGTTCTATGTTCTATGTTCTATGTTCTAAATTTCTCCTTTGATGTCCCAGAATGTGTAGGTTAAGGAAATTAGCCACGGTAAATACAAGAGCTTGCTAAACTGCTTTTGGACAAGAAAATAGGTTGGAATCCATTTGAAAAGCAGTGGCCAACACAAGAGTTACACGTTTTTTAAATTATAAGGAAGTTGAAAGTATTTGTGTGCAATTGGGTCTTTTTCCATTCTGCAAAATATAGTTTTCCTTCACAAAATGTGGTGCGCAATGTAGATCAGCTTTAAGAAGGTATCCTACTGCCACACTGAGCTTATCCAGAGATCAGCTAACATGGAAAGGTTTCAGATTTAATCACTAATTTGTACTGAACTGACAAATCTCAGCTGAGATGATATGTGGGTGCCAACAATTAGCTTTGTGAGTGACTAACAAGCCCACATTGTTAGAAGTCCCTGTCACCAGTTTTTATGCTGTATGTTGAAGAAATGGCGTTAGGAAGCACGAAGGGTTAAATATCACAGCTTTGTTTACTGTGCTGTTCACTATCTGGCTGTCTTTTCTCTCTGGCAGTTTTTCATGCTAGGAAGCTGTGACTTCACTTTCAGGGAATACCTTAATGTATTTATATATAGTGCTTAATATATGTCCAAAAATGTGTGGGTTAGGTTGATTGGCCATGCTAAATTGACCCTAGTGTTGGGATTAGCAGAGTGAATGTGTGGGGTTATGGGAATAAGGCCTGGGGTGGGATTGTGCTCAGTACAAACTCAGTGGATTGAATGGCCCTCCTGTATTGTAGGGATTCTATCATTATATGAATTTTTAGTAGTTACCAAAAATTAACATTAATACATAACACTTTAGTCTTTAACACTGTCATTAACAAGCCCTTTGTCTTATGGCCATAATACCCTGGTCAAATCTCTCCTTGTCCCCAATTCTCTGACCTTCTGCTTCACTCCTTCTCACAATACAAAATCCATTACATCCCTCTGTCCCTTCAGTTCTGTAGAAGAGTCATACAGACTCAAAATGTTAACTCTTGTTTCTCTCTCCATAGATGCTACCAGACCTGCTGAGTTCCTGCACCATTTTCTCAATGCCAGCGCACATGCACTCACGTGCACACCTGTCACATGTTCTTGAGCTTTGCTTTGACAGACCTTTGACCTTTGTGCTATTCATGCATTCTCCTCCCTTACCTTTTTGTCAGTGTCAGCACCTCTTATCATTAACACTCCCCTTTTTCTTGTCCCCATAACACCTTTCGCTAACCTCTCATAGTCCCCACCTATCTCTGACCTTCTATTGTGTTCCATCCCTTTTAAACAGGATAAAATTCACCACTTCTGTGCTTCCCTTTGGTTCTGAAGGAGTCGTATGGGTACCAAATGTTAACTCTGTTTCTCTCTGCACAGATGCTGCCAGGCTTGTTGTGTTTTTCCAGTATTTTCTGTTTTATTTCAGACTTCTAGCATCCGCAGTTATGTTGCTTTTGTCGCAATTGTGATGTTGCATGTCTTGCCTGCTGGCCAGTTGAATACCTTTGAAAATAATGTAGTTAGGTGCAATGTTTAATATATATGTGGACATCTTTGGGTAGGATCTGATTGCCTCCGCTTTTCAAAGCAGCTCAGTTTAAATGCTGAAATCATTGATGTGGATAATGATTTTAATTGTGAGTAATTAAAATGGCCATTGGCACTCATCTTGGGCTGCAGCCAAAAGCTTATAGTCATGAAAGAATTTTCATTGTTGGATGACTGATGTAAAATATGGTATGGGCTAAATATTTAGCTATGCTTAGCAAACAGGCATAGCAACATCAGTGATTCCTGCAGCGATGGGTCATGCATGCTGCATTGTAGAGAGAGTATTCACTTGCTTCTGTTGTGCATAATTTAACAGTTACACTGATAGATGAGGCAGTGTTTTCTTGTGGTTCTGTTTGGAACATATGTATTGCTAGCTTGTTTTAAAAGGTAATTATCTTATCTAGCGGGCCGTGGAGGTTCTTTCTTGTGTCTGTTTGAGATGATGAATGATGACACCCGGGCAATGTTAACAAGGCCAGCTCACAGAGGGAGAGAGTTTTCATCTCTTAGCTTTGTCAGCCATTATAAATATTGAAGGGGAAAGGTCAATTACGATATTTTAAATCTGGGAAGTCTCAAGAAACGCTGAATATTGGCCTGGAACCAACAAGATGTCTGAATCATAATCTGTGTATGATTTGAATTGTTTAAGTAACTGATTTACCTTTGACCTCTGCTAGCTACTGGACATGTCGAGAAGGGTATTGTGCAGAAACCTGCCTTTCCCTAATCTTCAGTATGGTTAATATCGAAACACTTCAACACCAGTTATTGCTCAGCTGGGCGGATCGAAAATATAGCACACTTTTAATCGGGAGTTGGATTCTGCATTATTTTTCGTGCACCAGTTTAAAAGTACATTGCAAACAGGAGCTTATGCTAAATATGCTAAATAGCCAATGGAGCCATACTGGCTCATTGTAAATGTAGCTACGCATTTTTTTAATTATATGCGTATAAGATGTAGGACTAGGAAGAGCAATTTTAGTTGTTAGTGTCTGCCAAAATTAGGAACTTTGTTGTAGCTGCTGATATTGCCTGTTCAGCACCATTTGTGATTCCTCAGATACTGAAGCAGTCCACGTTCAAATGCAACAAGATCTGGACAATATCCAGATTGGGTTGACAAGTGACAAGTACCATTTATGCCACACAAATGCAAGGCAATAACCATTGCCAATAAGAAACACTCTAACCACTGCCCCATCCAATGGTGTTACCATCTGAATTCCACCATTGTCAACATCCTTGGGATTACCATTGACCAGAAACTAGAAACTCAACTGGCGACAAGAGTAGGTCAGAGACTAGGAATACTGCAACGAGTAACTCACCTCCTAACTCCCCAGAGCCTATCCACCATTGATAAGTTGCAAGTCAGAAGTGTGATGGAATATTTTCTACCAGTCCAGAATGGTGCAGTTCCAACAACACTCAAGAAGCTTGACACCATCCAGGACAAAGCAACCCACTTGACTGGCGCAACATCCACTCCCTCCACCGCTGACTCTCAGTATGTACTATCTGCAAGTTGCACTGCAGCAATTCACCACAGATCCTTTGACAGAATTTCCAAACCCACAACCACTTCCATCTCGAAAAACAAGAGCAGCAAATATATGGGAGCATCATCACCTGCAAGTTCCCCTCCAAGCCTGTCGTCATCCTGACTTGGAAATATATTGCTGTTCTTTTGCAGTCACTGGATCAAAATCCTGGAACTCCCTCCTAATGTCAGTGCGGATGGAACATGGATCACAGCAATTTAAGAAGGCTGCTCACCACTACATTCTCAAGGGCAATTAGGGATGGGCAATAAATGCTGATCTAGCCAGTGATGCCCCTGTTCTGTGAATGAATAGAAAAAAGCTGTTCTTTTCAAAGAAGCCTCAGCTAAAGTTAAACTATATAGAGGCCTTGCATTTATATAGCGCCCTGCGTGACCATCAGATGTACTAAAGCACTTTAGCTCCAATGAAGAACTTTTGTTGTTTAGTTGTTGTTGGAAATGCTGCAGCCAGCTTGCACATTCCCACAAACAGCACTGTGTTCACGATTGGATCATCTGTTTTTATAATGTTGATTAAGGATAAAAATTGGCCAAGACACTGTTGATAACTTCCCATAGTGCATCCACTGAGGGGACAGACAGGACCAAGATTTGACGTTGTCTCAGCGTTGCGCTGTGTTGAGTGTCAGCCTTGATTTTTGACGGAAGTCTTGGAGTGGGACTTGAACCCACAACCTTCTGACTAAAGAGACAAAACTGTTACCAACTGAGCCGATGTTGTTCCTTAGATATTTGTCTCTGAAGTTGGGGAAATAACCTAAACACTCTTTGTGGCATATACAGGTTCAGTTCCATGTTAGCATTCATCATAATATTTCCTGTCCCTCCTCATTCCGTCTCATATCTGTGTTAATAGTATTTTTTTATAAATATCTCTCTCAGTTGCAATGAACAGCTCCTAATCTCTCAAAATGAAAAATCCCTTCTGGGTCAGCGGTCAAGCCATCATTCATTTTGTTCGTTATTATTAGTATGATATCAGATTTGAAATTGTGGGAAGAAAGTCCACAGACCTCAGTATGTGGGTCTCTGCGTGCATCCCTTTTATGTTCAGAAATTTAATATATGGTAACCTCGCTCTTCAGTGCTGTTAAACAAATACTGGACTGAGTTCAGATGGGAAGTAACTTGTGCATTTATATAATTGAGCTGTTTTCTGTATCACAAATGCTGTGTGTGTGTGTGTGTGACAATCTGCATTTATACAGTACTAGAAGTTGTCACTCTTGTACTGTAAGAAAAATGCTGTATAATGCAAAAGGAGCTTGCACAAATGAGCTACAAAATCATATAAGGTAGATGTAAATATTACTTGTCAAGCATTTCACATCATAATCAATAATCTCCTTTGCCATATTTCTGCGCTGAACAACTTGTTTTAATAAATAATTGACAGAGGGTGTAAATTCTCAATGAGAATGCTGTGTCTTTCATGATTTGAACAATAGGACTTCAATTATAACACATTTATGGGCAGTGCTTTCACCTCTGAATGAGAAGGAAGAAAATGCCATGATTGAAGCCCTCCCTCGGGAGACCAGAACACACACTTGAAACTGGCTGGCATTTAGCAATGAATACGAAAGGATGGCTGCAGTCTTTCAGATGAGATTTTCAGTCAAAGGCCTACCTGAAGACGCTGATGGATGTAAATGAGCCATCAGCAGTATTAGAAGAAAGGCAAGGAAGTTTTCCCAAAACCCTGTCAACAATCATCTGGCAACTGGTACTTGCAAAAGGTAATCTGATTTCATTTTCTTATTGTTGTTGGTGGGATTGTGCTGTGTATAAATTGCCCATTGTGTCCTTTACATCATGGCAGTAACTATTGTCACAGATGGAGGTTATGTACTTTATTGTTTATGATCTAAGTGTTTTAATGCTGCAAGTTAATCTGTTTTCTTGCTCTCTGAGCGGTTTTCCCAGTTGAAAGGATTCCAGCAGCAAGCGTTTGCAAATTTAAACATTATTAAAAAGGAAGATTATTTATTCGCACAAAGGTTTAGGAGCAATGTCTTACACGAAGTACCACACACACACAAAAAAGGATTAGATACAGATGAAGAAAAAAATATGATTACAATTTGGAATGATTTTGAGTTTCTTTAATAGCAGGCCTGTAATTTTTTGGATATATTGATACTTTATAATTGGTGCAGAGGCCTTATAAAAGGTGCAGACTGTCAGTAAACTGTGGAGCTTCTTGTAGATTAATTGCCAGGGGATCAACTCTCAGGTGAATTTGAAGTTGAAAGAAGTTTGGAAGGAGAGTCCAACTCCTACTTTCAAGATGTGGTAGTATCTTACCTTGGCTATATAGTCACCTTGCAGCTGGTTTGATAGTTTAGTTGGTGTATTTGATGGTATGTTATCTGATATTTCAGACCTGAGTAGCTTCTGCTGTTACATTTAAAAGCAGGGAACAGCATGGCTGTCTTTACCCATGTGATCTGCTTCAAGTCATTCTCCAAATATGGTGTGGGGTGTTAGGCCAATAAACATCCTGCGTTGCACCCACTGAGTTTTGACATCTCTATTGTCCATGGTGAAGAGGAAAGCTGGTAAATATTGTTATCCTTTTTGTTGTTGGTTCATCCTTAACAAGGGAACGCATGCATTACATTAGTGGCTGTGATTATCCAGATGTTATCAGCCACAATCAAGAACCCCATATCCTCTCTTCCACCTTCTTCCGTTGGGAAAAAGGTACAAAAGCCTGAGGTCCCAACTCAGGAACAGCTTTTTCTTCACGGCCATCAGGCTTATATTAAGCTGATCTTTCTCTACACCCTAGCTATGACTGTAGCTCTACATTCTGCACTCACTCCTTCTTTACGTTTTGCATGCTTTATCTGCATGGCACGCAAGGAAAAACTTTTCACTGAATGCTGATACACATGACAATAATTAATTAAATTAAATTTGCCTGAGTTTCAAATCTGTTTGCAGTGCACATGATATACTACAGCCATCTGAAACAGTTTTCTGATGCCCATTTTTCAAACAAAATACTGCTTTAAAAATTTTTAATGCCGTCATGCCGGTATCCAGCGTGACACCACACTTCAAAATGAGTCCATTGACTATGAAACACATTGCGATGTCCTGATTTCTTGAGAGATGTCATGTAACTGCAAGCTTCGAAAGAAGAGGGAGATGTCTTCTAACTTGCATCGCACTGAGTGGAGAGACAAACAGCTATTAATGGAACACACATTCCCCCATCCAAAATGTTTTAATATCAAAGTCACAAATAGGAATGACTATTTGGTACAAGATAAGGGAGTTATGAATGCACTACATCTGGTCAGACCCATGAAACTCTTTAAATGTTGAACACTGGGATATATACTCTCTTTTATATATTGGCAGCATCAGGAGGTGAAATTAATTGATTAAAATTAGGTAAAAATAATTATTGCATTGTCATAGACTGACTTCATTGAAATATCCAGAATTTCCTGGAAAAGCATTGGTGAGATCATGGTGCTGACTGTTATTGGTGTAAAAGTGAAGGAGTTTATGGTAGGAAGAGAGAAAACACAAGGTGAAAATCGCCACAAATAGCTGGACAGTTTATGCCAACAGCTTGTGAAAAATGGAAAGCTTGCAGACAGCTTCCCAGTGAATGCCAGGAAGCTGCTAGATTTGTGCCATTGTTCCAAATTAAACTCTCAGCGTAAAGAGCCCTGTTCATAAATTATTTATTGTTCTACGTGGTTCAAATGGCAGCTCAGAAACTGGAGTCTCACTGTTGTTAACATTGATGATAAATTGTTTATGGAAGATTTTTAAATTAAAAATGTAAGACTCCGCCCTGCAATCAAAGATTCGCGCTCACTCACTTGCTCTTGCTCGCTCGCACCACACGCACACACATACACATACATACACACACTAGCTGCCATTCCTCTCAGCGTGTGGTTAGCTGCTTATCTGAACAATATATTCTTGCAAAATTTCATAACAAGATAGAATACTGACAGCTCTTTGCGATTACTGAACAGGGAGTCTCACATCCTGAAGCTCTGTCCTTTCTTCAACATTTTAAAAATGATTCAGACTTTTCTCGACTGTTAGATTTTAGGTAATAGCAGTGGATTGTTTTTTCCAGGCAGCAGTTGTTGAGTGATTTTAATGGAAGAGATAACATAGAACAAATGGAACAAATCCATCTTAACAAAATGATTTGGTTAGGTTTATTAAAAAAAAGAAATGCTTGCTGCAGTATTGTACTGAAGGTAATTGAGTAATAATGGATGCGTGGGAGTACTGGAATATAGGGCTGTGAGGTGTTATATACCCACAAGTTTTATAAGTTTATGCTTTATTCAGTTTTATCTGAAACTTGTGGAGGGATCACATGACCCGCTTTGACTCCTGCACGGTAACAAGTGTGGGTGGCCTCGCTGCTCTGGAACCAGTGTGGCCCAGATTGATTTACTGAGAAGTTTAAGATGTTCACACTGGTAACAATGACCAGAGCAGCTGCGATGATGGCAGATTGACCTTTAGTGTATTAATCACAGGGAGATGATAGGAATGTCAGGTTTTAGAAATTGTTATTCTTGGAACCGTCTATTTAATTCCAAAATAAAATGAAATTGAGAGTTTAGAAAATGATCTGCATTTCTGCCTAAATACAAGGTATAAAGATGTTTCCCATCTCCTCAGAGATAGTCTTTGAAGGGGGAACATGCTATAAAAAGCTATTGCAGTATTGGGTTACAGGATTTTTCTAAGATAGTGCTGATCTTCATAGACTCAAATATATTCATCAAAAATCTGACAGAGAGAGGGGCAGCCAAACTCTCTTGTTCTCCATGCAGAAGGCAGGTGGGAGCTTATGCTCTGATTGAAGAGATCAAGTGTGTGAAGATTTACATAGGGCTGGAAGATTCACCTAGCCTTGATTCAAGGATGGAATCTACAGGATAACCTGCACCGTGAAAATCATTTCAGAGATTTGAAGTTATCTGGCTGGAAAAGAAAGGAAGCAAGACATTGTGAGTTGAAAATAGCTTTGGACTGATTCCTGGAGAATGCACAGTCCACTTGGGGGTTGGAGTAAAGTATAACCCTGGTGGGGGATTTTCAGTTGTTTAAAAGTTAAATGGGAAATCTTTTGTGTAATTTAAAGTACAAGTTACCTAATCATGTTTAGACAACGTTATTTTTAATTGTTAATTATAGTAAAGATTTTAAAACTTGAAATCTGGTCACATAATCCTTCCAGGGTGTGACTGGGAATTGAAGTATTTTCTAGAACATCTTTACAGAATTTGGTGCTGATTTTCCTTTCCTTTGTAGGAATGCTTCTTGCTGCCTCTGCCTATATAGTTGAGGTCTGATGACACTCATCCTAGCTAATGCTGGGCTGATGGACTGAAAGATTATCCATGCAAATCTTTATTTTCTACTTTTCTCGTTTTCTTTTCCTTTTCGATTTATTTCTCTCTTTCTGTTTTTTTCTTTCTCACACTACCTGGTTTTTTCTCAATTTAACATGGACATTCAGGCAGGAATATTGACAACATTTAAAAGGCAATTGGACGTGGATAGGAAAGGTTTAGAAGGATATTGGGCCCAATGTAAGCAAATGGAGTTAGTTTAGATAGACTTCTTGGTCAGCATGGACCAGTTTGGGCCGAACGGCCTGTCTCCATGCTGTGGGAGAGAGAGTAGATTATTGTGCTCCACCATTCAATAAGATCATGAATGACATGATGGTGGTTTTAACTCCATTTTGTCTGTCCTCTATAACCCTTGTTTAACAAAAATCTGTCTTCCTTGAATACATTCAATGATCCAGCCACCACTGCTCACTGGGGAAGAGAATGACAAACACTGTCAATCCTCGGGAAACAATCGCACTTTGGGAAAATGATGGCCTATTAGTATTATTGCTAGACTACTAATCCAGAAACTCAGCTAACGTTCTCTGTGGTGGTCCAGACTCGAATCCTGCCATGGTGGATTTGAATTCAATTCTTAAAAAGAATCTGGAACTAAGAATCTACTGATGACCATTGTCGATTGTCAGAAAAACCCATCCAGTTCTCTAATGTCCTTTAGGGAAGGAAATCTGCTGTCTTTGCTTGGTCTGGTCTAGATGGGATTCCAGAACCACAGCAATGTGGTTAACTCTTTAAATGCCCTCGGGCAAGTTGAAAATCAACCTTCAGGTGTAACTAAACCCTGTTGAAGTGTTTGTAAGTTTGTCTTTTCTTAAGTAACTTCCAGAGCAATAGAATGAAATAAAGTAACCTTTTCTATTTTTTAAATGGAAAGGCTTTGCTTCTAAATTATTTCGAGTTGGATTTCTCAGCCCATAAGTAGGAAAATACACATTGCTTATCGACAGCTTTAGGTAACACCTTCAAAAAGATCCACGACAAAATTATCCATCTGGCTTCTCTGTCTCTCCCTCTCTCCGTCTCTTCCTCTCTCCGTCTATCTCTCCCTAACTTTCTTCCCGCCCCTCCTGTTTTTGGAAAATGACTTAGCATCAAACAAGGAGTTTGATTTTGAATGAGCAGATATTATGTCCTGGTGTGTATTCTCATTCTTCTTTGTTTGCGCTGGCTCACTCTTGCTCGTTCTCTGTCTTTTCGTGTGTCTGTGTGTCTCTGTCTCTCGCACGCTTCCTCTTTCCCGCATGCTCCCTCTCTCCCCGCAGGCTTCCTTTCTCTCTTTCTCACTCCCCTCCCCCTCTCTCTCTGTCATTCCTTGTCTATCTGTCAGTCTCTCAAACCTACCCTTCTCCACCTGGCTGGTCAGCAGTCAATTTGTTTAGAACAGAGTGGCCAAATGTGAATTGCACGTTTTGCCAGCTCTCTGTCTTGTGACCTTTTTCACGACAGTACTCTTAAAAAGTCTTTCCAAACAGAGTGAATCCAAAGACCAACCTGCACAGTTTCAAATCTGGTTGGGATTTTAGATCTGTGAAATCTGAATTTTTTTTATTTTGCTTCAGAGTGAATTTGCTAGTGTGAATGGTAGACAGGTATAGACCTTTGCTCTTCTGACATTTGGAGCTCTGTATCTGCCTACTTCACTTATACTGGAATGAAGTGCAGAAATGAATGGAGAGTGATGCAATGAATATCATGTAGTTTCAGTTGATGGAGGTGTGATTGCATTTTTGGGGAGTTGGGTCATATCATGTTGGTCGTATATCAATGTTCTGGAATCTGAGTGTGATATGAAGGGTTATTCTGAAATGGGAACCCTCCAGAGTAAAAATCTGAAAATGATGAATGTCAGAAAGCAAACCACCAGCCAAGTGCTGATAATCCGCTTGTCAGGCATTCATTTTCGTGAGCTGAAAGCCAATTTTCTTTGGCCTGTAGCCAGTAATCCATCTAACCTGTAACTCCCTGTTGCTTTATTTTGTAATTGAGCAGGAAGCCTTGCGATAAGAGGTATGAAACAACAGTAGAAATGTGATCAGATAAAACCTCGTCTTTTTGGACTGTTTAGCAGCAGGATTTTGCTTGCCACAGTCTCAGATGATATCGGGAAGCCACCAGACTGACTGACAGCCAGTCCCCTGCTCAGCAATAGGAACTGATGACCGAGACAACTTAATGTGCAGAGATCCTAACCTCAGGAATTCAATCAAAGCCCACGCAAAAATAAATACAATATACAGCAGCATCCCGACTCGCTCTGTGCAAGAGACAAGTGAGCAAATAGAGCTCGCAACCAAGGCAACTGGACCTATAACTCTCAGACGTCACTGGTCTGCAGTGAATAATGGAGGTGTTAAATTAATAGGAACAAACCAAATTTCTTATGGTTACATTTGCTTTCTTGTCCTCTCCCTCCTTCTTTCTCTCTCTCTCTCTTTCTCTCACTCTCCCCTTCTCTCACTCTCCCCCTTACTCTCCTTCTCTAACATTCACTATCCTATCTAGTCTGATATTGTTTCTCACAGGCCACCTCATTCTCTTTCACATGCGTATGTTTATTTATGGGTGACGTGGTAGCACACTGCTGCCTCAAAGTGCCAGGTATCCAGGTTCGATTCCCGGCTTGTGTCACTGTCTATGTGGAGTCTGCACTCTTGCCGTGTCTGCGTGCATTTTTTCCGGGTGCTCCGGTTTCTTCCCACACTCCAAAGACACATTGGCTAGGTGTATTGGCCATGCTAAGTTCTCCCTCAGTGTACCTGAACAGGTGCCGGAGTGTGGCGACTAGCGGATTTTCACAGTAACTTCATTGCAGTGTGAATGTAAGTGACACTAATAAATAATAATAAACTTATTCAGTCGCTGATGTTCTTTGCTTGTGGGAATGCACTCTTGCTGGTTCTCACCGGCATTATATCTAGCTCTCTTTTGTTCTTTGACTGCCCCTTCCTCCACGTGCTGAATAGCCTTGATTTCCCCAGACTCATGAGCTCGGATATTGCAGTAGAAAAAAACTTGTGATGCTTTCATTGCTGGTAGTTATTGAAATATAAATCAGAGAGCAACTGCTGGTGTCTGTTCAGGTTTGATTAAATGTGGAAACTTGGGAGTCTGTGCCCTTCTCGAAGCTTTCCTACAACTGTTGCTGTTCAGATATGTTTAGCCTTTTGGCTAAGGTCAGACATTGAATCCAGCCAAGATGGGGCGCAGTGCCTTGATTTGTCAGCTTGAATCTTGTTCATCTCTTCGATGGGGACCATGAACTGGATTCAGTTGGAACCAAAAGAGAAAATGATGGAGAATCTCAGCAGGTCTAGCAGCATCTGTAGGGATAGAAAAGAGCTGATGTTTCGAGTCCAGATGACCTTGGTCAAAGCTTAAAAACATAGACAAGAGTCAGCTTGAAGCTTTGGCTCTTTTTTTTGCTCCCTACAGATGCTGCCAGACCTGCTAAGATTTCCCAGCATTTTCCCTTCTGGTTTCAGATTCCAGCATTCGCAGTAATTTGCTTTTATCCTGGATTCAGTTGGATGTTGACTTTGGTTTTTGGAGTAGGCAAGGAATGGATTTGGGTTTGCACAGTCCATTCTGAGTATTGGCTTTATAACTTTAAGAATGGAATGAAAATTTAAATACAATTTGAACAGCATAAGATTACAGCACTCACATGGTTAAACATGCCAAGAGAAGTTTGCGCTTGCTCTGTCCAGTAAACGTGAATTTTTAATATTTTTAGGCAAATTAATGGCAACGAAAGTTAACTTTTACAAACCTTCAGATTTGAATTACTGTTGGAGATTTAAAAAAACTTTATTTACCTTTTCTGCCATAAATCTCTCATTCTCATATTTTTATCTCTTAATATCTATAAAGACCAGGACAAATTTAGGCTTGGGCTGATAACTATCAATTAATAAATATGCCACACAACTGCCAAGTAATGATTTTCTCTGATAAGAGAGAATTTAACCATTTCTCCTTGATGTTCAATGGCATTTACCAGCACTGAACCCTCCATCATCAGCATTCTGAGGATTGCCGGAGGTCAGAAACTTCACCGGACTAACCGTATCAATACTGTAGTTCCAAGAGTGAGGGAGAGGCAGGGAATTCTGAGGTCTTCTAGCTCCCAAACCTGTCCACCATTTACAAGATAATAAATCAAAGAATGTGATAGAAGATCCCACAATAGCGAGAAGCTTGACACCTCACAGGACAAAACAGCCCACTTGGTTGATATCCCATTGATCCTTTCATTGCTAGTGAACAGTGGTAGTAGACTGTACCATCTATAAGATGCACCACAGCAACTTGCACACTTTGTTCAACATCTTCCATATCTTCCAAACCCACAACCTCTACCATCCTGAAGGACAAGATCACTGTCAGTTCCAAAATTCCTGCCCAAGCCATACATCATATTTACATTCCTTTATTATCACCAAGTCAAAATTCTGGGAGCCCTTCCTAATAGCACTATAAGTGTACCTACATAACATGGATAGCAGGACTTGTCTCATGCAGAGAGTTTGAGCAGTTTTGGTTTGTACTTGCTGGAGTTTAGAAGAATGGGAGGAGATCTAATTGAGGTATATATGATGCTTAATGGGATTTACAGAGTAAATGTAGAGAGAATGTTCCCGCTTCTTGAATATTCTAGAATAAGAGGCCATAGTTTAGGCAAAGGAGTGGCAGATTTAAAATGGAAATGAGGAGGATCACTGATCAAATTTAAGGAGATAGGCAGATTTTCTTTGATTAGTAGAGGGATAAAGAGTTATGAATGTTAGATGAGTGAGGTCTTGTCAGTAAGTAATGATATTCTGACCTCACCCTAGTGAGGTGAGAACTAATGTTCATTTGAAAGGTGCACTGATTGGCAGCTTTCCATCCATGGGAGATGTTTGCTATGTAGTCTCAAGTCAAATGAGCTGCTAGTGAACAAGGCAATTCCGGAGAGGCAAGCTTTGTCATAAATGCCACACGTGAACTTGTCCTTCAGTGGTGTGGTTGTCAGCTAGAGTTTACCACTTGGCGTGAGTGATGCTGTGGGCTTTCATGCCTCTTTTGACAGCATCCTTGAATTGGAGCTTTGGGCACCCAACTTCTTGGAGCATGGGCTACCTCCTCGCAGAATGTATTCTTGATTCCCTAGCAGCAAGGAGAGCACTTATAAAGGACGGAATACCAGCTGACCTGGTCAAGTATGGCAAGTCCCACGCCTCCATGAGCCTGTCCTCCTCTGCTGGAGAGAAGGTTCGGTTCCACGGGATTGGCATGGTGCAAACGTCATCACATTATATAATAATAAAGGCAGTTGAGGGGATTGTAGCCACTACAGGGGCATCGTTCACCTCAGCGACACTGAGACAGCCTTTAAGTCACAGAATCACAGAATCTCTGCAACGCAGAAGGAGGCCATTCGGCTCATTGAGTCTGCACCAACAACAATCCCACCCAGACCCTATCCCAGTAGCCCCGCATATTTTCCGTGGCTAATCCATCGAACTGACACATCTTGAGACACAAGCAATTGAGCATAGCCCAGTCAACATAACGTGCACATCTTTGGAATGTGGGAGGAAATCGGAGCGCCTGGATGAAACCCATGCAGACACAGGGAGAATGTGCAAACTCCACACAGACAGTGACCCAAGGCCAGAATTGAACCCAGGTCCCTAGTGCAGTAAGGCAACAGTGCTAACCACTGTGCCAGCCAGAGTCATTCTATCAGTGCTCCATTGAATAGTCAGCAGAATCTACTTGGATGCACAATATGGCTTCAGAGGAAGCAGGTTCATGGTGGATGTAATCTTCGCCCTATGTCAGCTTCAAAAGAAGTGAAGAGAACAGCAATCACCATGAATCTTTGATTTTGTGGCACTCATTAAAGCTTTGGACACGCTGAGCAAAATGGGTCACTGCAGAATACTGGAGAAAATGATCTGATATGCCCAGTTTGGTAGTCGCATTTGAAGGATGCACCAGCCTGGAAGTTTTAAAATCAAGAAATCCACCTGACATGTTTGAAATGCACTTGATATTACCCTCTGTGTTCAAAATTCGAAAGGACATGTGCAAATGTAAACAGTGATAAGGTTACAAATATAGAATTTATCACATTAACAACCAGACACTGTACTGCATTAGTTACACTGATTTTCTCTGAATATAAATGCATAAAAAACAAAACTTAAAATAGAATGAAACTTGTTGTCTACCAAAATAGCATCACACTTTAAGTTAAATGTCAACTTGTCAGGTGCACTGCAAATCTCTCAAATGATTAGTGTGGAATTTGGGCACACTTCACCCCAGAGGTACCAGAAATGGCCTTAGAATTCCAAAATGGCTTCCATCCTGCGGCACCTTCCTCAACATCGAAATGTCCTGTTGCTGAGGGAATTAGTGAATGTGCAGTGATCAGCCACTTGGTGTGTGTAGAGTAGGCAGATTGTGACATCTATCAGTGTTTAAGGCTGCCATTTTGGAGTTCAGAGCTCCAGCTGACACACAAGGACGAACCATGATGGACCTCAGTTAGCACTATATGAAAAATATCATTTAATATCTTCATGTCATTGTTGGAATCATAGAATCCATGTACTGCAGAAGGAAGCGATTCGACCCATCTACTTTGCACTGCCTACAATCCCACCCCGATCTTTATTTCTATAACTGCTCATATTTACCCTGCTCATCCCCTGACACTAGGGATAATTTAGCATGGCTAATCAACCTAACTCACACTTCTTTGGACCATTAATTAATTTTTTCTTTCCCTTGACATTCATTGGTATTACTACCACCGAATTCCCCGCTGTGAACATCCTGGGTGCTACCATTGACCAGAAACTGAATTGAAGCAGCCATTTAAGTACTGTAACTGCAGGTCAGAGGCTGGGAAATCTGTATCGAGTAATTCGCCTCCTGACTGCCTGAAACCTGTCCACTATCAACAAGGCACAAGTATGATTGAATAATCTCCCCTTGTCTGGATGCGTGCAGCTCCGACAACTCTGAAGAAGCTCGACACCATCCGGGACAAAGCAGCCTGCCTGATTGGCACCCCATTGCCAAAAGTTCACTCCTTCCAACACTGTGTGGCAGCTGTGTGTAACACTGGCAAGATGCACTGCAAGAACTCACCCAGACTTCTTAGACAGCACCTTCCCAAACCTTTACCTCCTGGAAGGACAAGGGCTGGAGATTCATTGGCAGGTTCCCCTCCCAATCAAACACCTTTCCGACTTCAAACTATATTGCCACTGATTCACTGTTGCTGTAAAACCTTGGAACTCCCTCCCTATCAATACTGTGGGTGTACTTACACCATAGCTACTGCAGCAGTTCAGGTATGCAGCTCAACGCCACCTTCTCCAGAGCAATAAGGAACAGGCAATAAAATTACTGGCTAAGCCCACATCCCGTGAAAGAATTAAAAATATAAGTTACTACTATTGTACAAACATTCGATAATTTCTAAAGTTTTTTTTAAAACTGCTCAAATCTACAAGGAACGTTGAAGGACGTTTCCTGACTCCAAGGTTCCTGCACAAACCAGATGCCCCCGGACATGATTGCAATTGTAGGAATTCTCCCCGAATATAGTGATTTCAGAAGAAAGAGCAAAGGTGATGCTATACAAGGAAAGCTGCTGGTGGAGCAGTAGAAGTTCTCCCAGCATCGGGTCATATTAATCAAGTGTGTTCAAGGAGTCACTCTCCTATCTCGTGATGAGTGATGTATGAGATGTCTATTTATTTTAGGATACCCTTACTGAAATCTGTCACTTGCTACATTCACACACGTAGCCTGAGCAGGGCAATACCAGTAGTATTGTGGCAATGGTAGCTGTGAACTCTAGTCTGTTGAGTGCTTTCAAGGCTGGAGTTCAACATACCTGCAATATCTGGCAGTGTGCCCCCCACTTTTACAAATGGGAGATTGTTGCACCATATATTTCAAGAGGGCTGATTGCATTTCTGTCGCGTTTGCATGGCATAGGGTGATGGTCATGGGATGTGGGCAAGGCTGGCAAGGCCAGTAGTTGTTGCCCATTCATAATTGCCTTGAATTGCGTGGTTTGCTTGGCTATTTCAGAGGGCAGTTCAGAGTGAATCACATTACTGTGGACCTGGAGTTACATGTAGGCCAGACTAGGTAAGGAAAGCAGATTTCCTTGTCGAAAGAACATGAGTGAATCAGATGGGGTTTTACGATGTGTGCATATGTTGTGACCCATCAAATCAGCTGCAGTGAAAATCTTCACAGGGCTGTCTTCATAATTATTGCCTCCAGCAGAAAGCATCTCTTGCCTTTGAGAGTTGACTTTAAATAGTACAGGCTAACTTGAACTGGTGCTAATCTCTTACAGATTTGGGCTCCTGGTAGAGATGTGCAGCCAGTGCAAGGCCGGTTGCGTGCTGCAATCATAGAATCATAGGGCTAATCTGGCGATTATGATACCTGCATTTGTTATAGGGAGCTATTGAATTTAAGTTTTAAGGATTTTGGATGGCACAGTGACATAGTGGTTAGCACTGCTCCCTCACAGCCCCAGAGACCTGGGTTCAATACTGGCCAGGGGTGACTGCCCCTGTGGAGTTTGCACATTCTCCCCACATCTGCATGGGTTTCCTCTGTGTGCTCTGGTTCACTCTGTAGTCTAAAGATGTGTGAGTTAGGTTGGTTGGCCGTGCTAAATTGCCCCTCAATGTCAGAGGGACTAGTTTGGGTAAATACATGGGAATAGGGTCTGTGTGGGACTGTGTTCGGTGCAGACTCAATGGGCCAAATGGCCTGCTCTGCTCTGTAGGGGTTCTACGGGAAGTGCTGGATGAGATTTACACAATGTAAAGCATAATGTAATGGATAAAAACTTCAAATTAATGTGGGGTTTTAACATTTAGCATTTTACTGCTGTGATTTAGTATTGGTGATGCCTTGAAAAAAGCAAATGAGATGATTTTATTCTGTTTCCTGATCTATTTCCAGTCATACGCACCATCTTGTGGTTCATTGCACAATTGTACAACTTTCTCCTGCCAGTGGTAGAGCGCAATGAAGCTTTTTTAGAACTTTTAAAATAACTTTTGCCTAACAATTCAGAAAGTGAAGGTTTGTTTTCTTACCAGACGCAGCAATTGCTCAGGCCAGCCTGCATCAATTAACATTGTAACATTCCATAACCGACAATCATTTCCTATTCTTCCAGCAAAGCTTTTCCTGCCCAGAGTTTGCATATGGAATTTCAAACTTGTCATCTTCACTCCTTTTGCTTTGCCAGGGAACAGTAAACGTTGTTGAAAGATGAAGAGTAGTTAATGCATTGAGATGGTTATGAGGTATTTGCATGATCATTCTCAAGCCAGCGAAATGTTGCTGCAATGAACTGAAGGAATGCTGTTCAAATATTTGTTAAAGATTTATTTTTTAATTGGGTTGAGACGTCGTTCAACAGCTGAGTCCTTGGTCGCCTGGCCTTTAGATGCATGACAAAGCGGTGATTAGTTAAGCTTCAAAAAGTGTGTACCTTTTATAGCAATTCTATCAGGATTTTCCCTTTGGCTAATGACTTTAATCACAGTTATGATCTACTCAAGTTTATTGAGGTTGGCATGACTTTGAATGGAATTAGAACCAATATTAAAAACAAATTAGCGGTGGCGTTGTGGTATTGTCACTGAACAAGTAATTCAGAGACCTAGAGTAATGACCCGGGTTGGTAAGATTTGAATTCAATAAAATTCTGGAATTCAAAGTTTAATGATGACCACAAAACCATTGTCGATTGTCGTAAAAACCCATTTGGTTCACTAATATCCTTTAGGGAAAGAAATCCCCCATCCTTATCTGGTCTGGCCTTCATGTGACTCCAGATCCACAGCAATGTAGTTGACTCTTAACTGTCCTCAGAGATGGGCTGGCCCAGCCAGTGACACCTACATCTCATGAATGAATAAAATAAAAATTATTTCTGATTCTCAATTACTGAATCAATAATTGGAAGTGGGTGGATAGCAAAAGTCACCATTGCCATACTCTGGCAACTTGTGACAGGCCTGTAGTAAGATCTTTTATGTTAATTGTTGTGTTGTAGCTTGGAACGGGATAACTGCTCAAATAGGAAGTGTTTGCTGTTGTCTATAGACATTTGATGATGACTGATAAATGTATGCAGTGAAAGCAAATTGCATGTGGCTGAACAAAGATAGTATAAATTGACTTGTGGTGATGGAGCTATTGCTTTTATTTATATCACCGGCTGTATTAATTACTGAAGGCTTTTCAATGGCTGCCTTTTAGTGAGCTTATCTGTTCCAGCCCGCGTGCTCCTTTTAGTATCATTGTTACTGAGGTTTCTGAAGATGTGATGTAATAGTCTATTATTGGTGCTTATTTCTAAGTGATGACAGTTAGTCTCAGGATATAGGTAGACCATTCAGGATTGAGGTGAGGAGAAATGTCTTCATTCAGAAGGTGCCTACCACAGAAGGTTGTGGAGGCCAAGTCACTGAAATGTATTTAAGAAGGAAATGGATAGATTGCTAGACTCTGAAGGTGTCAAAATGTATGAGGAGAGCATAGAAGCATGGTGTTGAGATAGAGGATCAGCCACGATTGTGTTGAATGGCAGGGCAGGCTCAAAGGGCTGAATAGCCTACTCTTGCTCCTATTTTCTGTCCATTTTTCCTGTGTTAGCTAACATGGTTTTTACAGAGTCACCGTTGTACAGGAATTGGGAAATCTTTTTGGAAGGCTTTGTCAGGGCAATCAAGATTGCTGCATATAAATCAACTGAATCCCTGGTAAAATGGTCCGACACATGGCCGATGCAATTTAATGCGGGGAAGTGTGGAGTGATGTTCTTTGCGCAATCAATACGGAAAGGCAGTTTTATCTAAATGCTATTAATTTAAAGGGGATTGAAAGAGTGGATGGACGGGGGGAAGGGGAAGATAGTCAAAAATCATTGAAGGTGATAGAGCAAATAAGTAGGCAGTTAGAAAAGTGATTTCTTGACTTTATAAGTAAGAATATTGAATACAACAGCAAGAAAGTCATGCTGAAGTTTTATCAATCACTGGTCAAGTTGAAATATTGTGTACAATCACTTGAGGAAATACATCAAGGTCTTGGAGATACTACAGAACAGTTTTGTGAGGATCATTCCAGGGATGAGGCACTTCCATTACTTAGAATGGTAATGAGCGCTCCACATATTAATAGATCTTCAATGAAAATGGTGCTTTACAAAGCTAGGGAGTGTTCTTCTTTGAATGAAGAAAAATAAGGGATATCTAGCAGTGTTAGAAATTGCAAAGGATTTTCAGAGACTAAGTCGGGAGAAACTGTTACTTTTGGCAAGTGGATCGATAACCACTGGATTTAAGATAAAAGAATTAAAGGGAAAATAAAGAGAAATGCTTTTCTGCAGAGGACTATTAGAACCTGGAGCACCATGGTCCAGACCTTCCGTTCTCCGGATAGTTGGAGACCTGGACATGTGAACCAGGATGCATGTTGGGACTCTGTGGAAGTTCCAACACAATGATTCTGGGAATTGGCTGGGAATTTGTCAACTCTAAGTTGGAATTGGAGACTTTAGACAGTTCCGATTCCCTGAATAGTTACTTAATGTTAGAAATGTTAGGCAGAAAAATCCTTGTCTACTTCATGAGTAACTATACAAATAGTGGGTAACTACACAAATCACTCACACTGGTCCCCCACCCAACCACTCTTTGACTTTTGCTCCCTCACTCCTGACCAAACTATTCCTCTCAATGAGACGCAATTATCCACTGACCTTACTACTTGTCCCTGATTCGAGCTGACTAGCTCCCAATTCCTGAACCGAGGTGACTAACCCCCACCCTGACTAACTTCCATATTCACCCGCTTACCACTGAGCCACCTTGGCCTCCTGCCACGTTACTCATTTACATCCCCCACAGTACCCACTTACATGCTCACTCATTCTCTCAACCTAAAGGTTTGGGACCTTCAAATGCTTAGAGAATAGGGCAGCTCTTGCTGTAGGTGAGGCGATGGCCGAGTGGTATTATTGCTGGACTATTAATCCAGAAACTCAGCTAACATTCTGGTGATTCGGGTTCGAATCCCAGCACGGCAGATGGTGAAATTTGAATTCAATAAAAAAAAATCTGGCATTAAGAATCTACTGATGACCAAGAAACCATTGTCGATTGTCGGAAAAACCCATCTGGTTCACTAACATCGTTTAGGGAAGGAAATTTGCTGTCCCTACCTGCTCTGGTCTACATGTGATTTCAGAGCCACATCAATGTGATTGACTCTCAACTGCCCTCCAAGGCCAACTTGGGTGGGCAGTCAACCTGTGACGCCCATATCCCACATATGAATAAAAAAAGGTGATATGGCTTCTGTGCGGACTCTTTTAGTTGCTTTCTCCATGTATTTCTTGCACAAAGGGAATTTCCCTTGATTGTGAATTGGCGTTTGACCAGAAACATCACATCCAGGTTAAGTGGATGACCTTCTCTCTAATCAACATCAGGCAAAGCAATTCTGACACTGATGGGAAGACTTGGAACAATATCTGAAGAATGATGGAATTAGATCCCACAGGAACGTTCCAAAAGCATTTGGACATGTACTTTTAATTTGCAACATTATGGGGAAAGAGCTGGGATGTGAAATAAAATTGCTCCGAGTGGCTGGGAGACGTGCTATAATCTCGTTGTGCTGTAGGAATCTATAACTTGGGGAAGGAGCTGGGAACATTTGGAGCAGCTAACGGTGTGAACATGGTCTTTGGAAAAATCTTTCTTCAGGCAATTATAAACAATTTTGACAACTTTGCTGTCGTGAGCGTCCAGAATACTTAACTATGCGGTTTGATATTGTAATAAAAACAGCAAGTGCTGGGAAAACTCAGCGGGTTAGTGGAGAGAGAAACAGTGTTAGCATTTCAAGTCCCATGACTCTTCCTCAGAGCTACAGTTTATTTTTTCCATCCAGACTGTTTTTGTCATGACATTGAAACAGCCTTGCACAGACACCAACAGCAATACTGGGTAACGCGGTGGTTAACATTCATGATGCCAGGGACCTGGGTTCGATTCTGACCATGGATGTCTGTGTGGAACTTGCACATTCTCCTCCTAAAGAATAAAGAAAATTACAACACAGGAACGGGCCCTTCGTCCTCCATGTCTGCACCGACATGGAATTGCCTGTGTGAACTAAAATCCCTTACTCTTCCGGGGACCGTATCCCTCTATTCCCATCCTTGTCATGTATTTGTCAAGATGGCCCTTAAAAGTCACTATCGTATCTGCTTCCACTACCTCCCATGGCAGCAAGTTCCAGGTGCCCACCACCCTCTGTGTTTTAAAAAAAAATCTCCTTTAAATCTTGCCCCTTGCACCTTAAGATTATGCCCCCGAGTAATTGATGCTTCCACCCTGGGAGAATGCTTCTGACTATCCACTCTGGCTATGCTCCTCATTATCTTGTATCTCATTTTTATCAGGTCTGTGTGGGTTTCCTGCAGGTGCTTCAATCTCCTCCCACTAGTCCGAAGATAGTGTGGGTTAGGTTGATTGGTTATAATAAATTATCCCTCAGTGTCGGGGGGAATTAGCAAGATAAATACTTGTGGTCACGGGAATGGGGCCTGGATGGGATTGTCATCAGTGTAGACCTGATGGGCTGAATAGCCTCCTTCTGCACTGTAGGGATTCTATGATTACCTTAAATGCTTAGGATTGGGGAACACACAAAATGCATTCTAGAACGGGAAAGCTCTGCAGGGAGATGGAAAAGGAGTGGCACTGAAGAGTTGGAAGGCACAAGTGAGTCATATGACCCCCTCCACCCCCCCCCCCCCCCCATCCTGCACACTGTATCATTCAATGAAAAATGGACATATATGCACAATTGTGATTTTCTGATAGAAAATATTGTGGGTAAGTTTCAGTCAAAGGAACAATAGATTGCACCGATCGCAAGAAGCCAATCTACTCTTTGGGCACGTGGCACAGCCAGGGATCCTCCCACTTTGAACACTTGCATTTATTGCTGCTTTATGTTGTTAATTGAGAAACAATTGTACTCTTCACAGAATAAAACTGTGATCGCCGTCATTTCCACTTTGGACGGTAAGGTGGCACAGTAGTTGGCACTGCTGCCTCACAGTGCCAGGGACCTGGGTTCAGTTCCTGGCTTGTGTCACTGTCTGTGTGGAGCTTGCACGTTCTCCCTGTGCCTATGTGGGTTTTCTCCAGGTGCTTCAGTTTCCTCCCACAGTCCAAAGACCTGCTGGTTAGATACATAGATCCGAACAGGTACCAGAGTGTGATGACTAGGGGAATTTCACTGTAACTTCATTGCATTGTTAATGTAAGCCTTATTTGTGATTAATAAATAAACTTTACTTTAACATTTTTGAGTTTTCAAATATCATTTTTGTGATTATGGAATCTTCGTAGCAGGTTTGTCCTGAACATTTGGTAAATATCGAGCAGTCACCCGTAACGTTCTTTCATGCCTTCAAGATGGAAATAACGTGATACCCGGCTTCTCTTGTGTGTAATAAACTTATAAAATTCTATCAGGGTTAGACAGGATAGATTCAAAATGTTCCCGATGGTGGGAGAGTCCAGAACTATTTGGATAAGGGGTAAACTTTAAGGACTGAGGTGAGGGGAAATTTTTTCACCTGGAAAGTGATGAATGTGTGGAATTCACTCCAACAGGAAGTAGTTGAGGCCAAAATGTTGTGTGATTTCAAGAAGAAATTAGATATAGTTCTTGGGACTAAAGAGATCAAGGAATATGGGAGGAAGGGGGGAGGACAATCAAAATATTGAATTTGATGATCATAATAAATGCCAGAGCATGCTTGAGGGGCCAAATGCTTTAGCTTCTACTTTCTATGTCTCTGTGTAATAATTGGTTCAGTTTGAGGATATGTTGACCCCGAGACTTTCTGTCCGTATTTATTTCATTTATACAAATTGAAATTACAAGCTCTCTGATATGGGTGGCATGGTGGCACAATGGTTGGTACTGCCGCCTCACAGCACCAGGAACCTGAGTTCAGTTCTAGCCTCAGTCACTATGTTTGTGGAGTTTGTATGTTCTCTCTGTGTCTGCATCATAGAATCCCTACAGTACACAAGGAGGCCGTTCGGCCCATAAAGTCTGTACCAACCATAATTCCATCCAAGCTCTTTTCCAGTAGCCTCCCTTTACTAATTCCTAAATTGACTATGGTCAATTTAGCATGGCCAGTCAACCTAACCCCCACATCTTTGGACTGTGGGAGGAAACTGGAGCACCCAGAGGAAATCCACACAGACATGGGAAGAATGTGCAAACTCCATACAGACAGTGAACCGAGACCGTAATTGAACCTGGATCCCTGGTGCTGTGAGGCAGCAGTGCTAACCACTGTGCCACCGTGCCGCCCTGCATGGGTTTCTTCCAGGTACTCTGGTTTCCTCCAACAATCCAAAGATCTGCGGGGTTAGTTGATTGGCCATGCTAAATTGATCCTAGTGTCCGGGGATTAGCAGGGTAAATATGTGGGATTATGGGAATAGGATGGGATTGTTTTTGGTGCAGACTCGATGGGCCGAATGGCCTCCTTCTGCACTATAGGGACTTGATTTTAAAAGTGGGATGTTTTATCTAATATATTGCATTAATGTTAAATTGCCTTTTATGCTGTTAAAACGATTTTAAAGGCAATTTGGGTCAGAGCCTCCACCTCCATAACCAGAAAATAATTAACTGGGAAAGGAACAAATATCGTCTCTCTGTGCAAGAGGAGCAGTGATCAGAGAGGGTTTGGGAACTGGTGCCATTGTCTCAATGATTTGGACTTCCAGCAGATAAAGCCTGATGTTGAATTAAACAAATGCAGACAGCAATGAAATAAGTGGAAAAATTTAATCAGAGAGCACCAAGGGTTCATTTAAATGTTCTCCACGGAATGTCTACCTCATGAGATTTTTAAAATGTTATTTAACATTAACTTTATCAGTGCAATGATGTTAAGTGCAAGGAATGCGCTTGGAGATCTCATTACTTTTGGAGAAACCCAAAATTTGCAGTGTCACCCAGGAAGTTATGTCTCTTCACTGTTATGGAAAAGAGACGGAAGTCTCACAGCGCCAGGTTAGAATCCATCAGATTTATTTGGTATCACGAGCTTTCAGACCACTGTTCCTTCAACAGGCCACTCGCCTGATGAAGGGGCAGCACTCCAAAACCTCATGATTCCAAATTAACCTGTTGGACTTTAACCTGGTGTTGTGAGACTTCTTACTGTGCCTATCCCAGTCCGTCGCCAGCATCGCCATATCACTGAAAAGAGAGTAAAGGATTCATTTTTTTTTTGCTGCAGTGTGGTTTCAGGATGTTGATTCAGGCCCAGTCAATCTAAATGTGACAATACCTAACTAATTGCTGCAGAATGTATTGAAGCAATAACATTACAAAGCTGGCATAAAAATATTGCACACCTTCCCGATACTGACATAACATTTCCTTAAAATTTGGTCACATTGCAAGTAATTTTGCAATTTTTTTCACCACCCCCGTGCCACATTCATCTTGTTCTGTTCTATACAGAATAATATTTATTTTTGCTCGACTTCCCATGGTGGATTTGCAGCTTAAATACCTCTCTTCATTCTCCAAGCCCGCCTTTTCATTTCCGCTTAAAGTTACATGATTGTGAAACACACGATTCCATCCCCTTTGAATCCTAACCTTGGTTTTGCACTTCCTGATAAAAGCTGTTCACATCGTATTGTTAAATCTATGAACATTTTTGTACTGCTGAACCTACAGGGACTGACTATTAAAGCAGAAAGACTTTTGCCTTGATGTTGGCCTGACTAGGGTAACAGTGAATCACCTCAGGAGTGCTCTCCTTTGACTCTGCAATAGGCATTAGTTCCCAAGAGCGTGACAACAAAGATTTTGACTCAACAGTACTCAGAGTTCAGAATTTATTTTCAACTTAATCTGGTTTAAGCTAGAATATTGTTGCAGTTTTGGTCTCCTTTTCTGAGGAAGGATGTCCTTGCTCTCGAGGAAGTGCAGTGAAAGCTTACCAGCTGATTCCGGGGTTGGTGGGACTGATATATGGGGAGAGATTGATTAGGTTAGGATTGTTCAAATGAATGAAGGGGTGGGGGGGGAGTCTCATAGAGACTTTTAAAATTCTAACAGGACGAGACAGGGTAGATACAGGGAGGATGTTCCTGATTGTGGGTGTGTCCAGAACCAGAGGTCACAGTCTGAGGATTTGGGATAAACCATTTAGGATGGAGTTGGGGAGACATTTCTTCACCTAAAGAATGGTGAACCTGTGGAGTTCGTTACCACAGGAAGTAGTTGAGGCCAAAATATTGAATGTATTCAAGAGACGGCTGGATATAGCACTTCGGGTGAATGGGATCAAAGGTTATGGGGAGAAAGCAGGATTAGTCTATTGAGTTGGATGATCAGCTGTGATGAGTTGTAGAGCAGCTCGAAGAGCTGAATGGCCTCCTCCTGCTCCTATTTTCTGTATTTCTATGTTATCTTTTTCATGTCACTTATATCTTGCTCTTTTTTTGAATTCTTGGCCCTGGTATAGTTACTTGTCATCACAGCATTCTGGGAATCCTGTGGGCAGAATGGAAAGGCCAACTTCAGTGATAGATCAGGCATGAAGTTTTCCAACGGGTACTCCAATATCTTGGTCCTTATTTAATAATGACATTCCTTTATGAACAAGGGAAAAATTACAAATTTGCATTTGGCAATAACTTCCTGGCTCCCCAGTGTCACATTTGAGGAGACTCCAAAGGTTCATTAGGGAATCCTTTCTGGAAGTAATGGTTTACTCAGCAATTATCCAGAAAGGCTAATGTTTCCTGGAGACTCATGCTGGATTGGGAACCATCCGAAAAATTGATTAAAATTGTTAAATTAAAGTTAAAATTTATTTATTAATCTCAGGTAAACTTACATTAACATTGCAATGAAGTTACTGTGAAAACCCCCTAGTCACCACACTGCTGTGCTTATTTAGGTACACTGAGGGAGAATTTAGCATGGCCAATGCACTGAACCAGCACGTCTTTGGGCTGTGGGAGAAAACTGGAACACCTGGAGGAAACCCACACTAACACAGGGAGAATGTGCAGACTCCGCACAGACAGTGGCCCAAATCTGGAATCGAACCTGGGTCCCTGGTGCTGTGAGGCAAAAGTGCTAACCACTGTGCCACTGAAACGTATTGGTTGGTTCTGCCAGTTTTACTCTGATAGTTACTCTAAAAGAGTTAGAAGGAGAAAAAAAGCACTTCCAATTTCGAGTAATTATTTAAATAACCCAGCCTGAATCCGCAAGGGACAGCCTTCATACCCTTGAGCTTCCTGGGACCCTCTGCCTCATCCACACCCCACCCGGAGGGCCCAACACCCCCACCCACCCCCCTCCCTATCTAGTATCTAGTTTGAACCTCAGCCCTCGGAGAGAGGGACATGCCGAGATCTCTGTGAGGCAGAATTCCTGGTGTGAAATGATCACAAATTGTGATTTATTTTTTCTAAACGATGTAATTTTCTTTGTTATTTTTAGCTGTTTTTACTGGACTGAGTGCCAAAGGGAACTGCAGCTGCCAAAGGTACACTGGAGATGATTGAGAAATTTGATTGCTTTATTATTTTTGGTAGCTGTGGAATTCAGTATCTTCTTTCTGTCACAGAATTCCGACAGTGCAAAAGGAGGCCATTCAGCCCATCGTATCTGTACTGACTACGATCTCACTTAGGCCCTATTCCTGTAACTCTTATTTAGCCTGCTAATCCCCCTGATATTAGGGTCAATTTGGCTTCGCCAATCAACCTAACCTGCACATCTTTGGTCTAGTGAAGAGAAAATGAGAAAGCTAAAGGTGGGTGTGCGATGCTTATAAGACTGCGAATTGGGAATCTCGTACTGAAGAGAATTGGCTTGCTTAAGTTTAGGCTGAAATATTCCATTTGGCAAATAGCATGGTTACCATAGAAGAGGCAAATTATGCTACGGACATTATCAATTTGTCCTATAGGTTTTATTTTTTTCTTTTCTTTCAGACAGTTTGTTGGTGCCCACTTTAAGATGTGGCCACTATGAAAGTGAGCTGGATATAAGGTCCAACTAAATTGGCTGGAGGCAGGAATGCTGACTTTGGTGAAAAATACCATCTAAATTTTTAATGGAAACTTTGTGTTTTAATCAGTGTTTAAATCTTGATTTACTATGCAGATGAACAATTGAGAATATGAATGCGATGACTGAGGAAGAAAATAGCCCTGGAGGCATAATGAGTGCAACTAATGTTTCCATCTGTCACTTTACAGCATGAGATAATTTCACCATTCATTCAGTATGCGAACACAAACATGCCTTTGAGCTTTATTAGATGAATTTGTAGCTTTTGTATACGAGATGGGAACAATGGGTGAGGGGGAGAGGGGCAGCAAGAAAGGGGAAAGACGGGAGCAGGCTATTGAGTTGGATGATCAGCCATGATCGTAATGAGTGGTGGAGCAGGGCCGAATGGCCTCCTTCTGCTCCTATTTTCTATGCTTTTAAGAAAGGGCAGAAGAAGCCAACAAGAAGAGGAGAGCCAGGAAGGCTCTGTCTACAAAAGTGATGGAGCACGATCATCTCAACACCAGCATCGCCTCAAAGGCCATGATCATCACAAAATTGTTCACCAACCACACTTTCCAGCGCATCACGGACAAGGCTTCCCATCTGGCCTGTTACAACAAGCGGCATGCTTGTCTGCTCCCGGGAGATCCAGATTGCGTCTGCTGCTGCCCTGGGAAATGGCCAACCCCACTGAGCTGGAGCGGTCAAAGATGGTCGTCAAGTACACGAGCTCCATGTAAAGTTGCAAGTGCCAACAATGTCTAAAAGAAGCCAGAATTGAAATGTGGTAAAGCGAACAGCAGCGGGCACGGACATTTCAATAAATAACTGACGTGTAAGGGGAACCCGAGATGTATCTGTGGATTTGTGTGCAGTAAACAGCTGATGAAATTTTGGGAGAAATGAAACATAAAGGCAGAGGACGTAAGAGAAAACTGAACAGGAGCTGAAAGAGAATAAAGGAGGGTCATGAGAGGGATGTGTGCGCTGAACAGCTGTTTGGTTTGCACAGATGTGTATGAAAGGGCAATGTGACAATGGCACTTTAAATAATGTAAAAGAAGAATCCTGCCTACTGACCGCTCAAAACATAGATTAAGCATGTTGAAAATATTTGAAAGCCAATATATCAAACGGTGTCACAAAAGCAAAGATTTAACTACAGGTTTTGCATTGTAGCCCACCCTTTTCATTTAGATTGCGGAGGGACTTCAGATGTACAAAGTTCAATTACATTTGATATGGGGATTATTAGTTTCCTGCCATAAATTTTAACTGCAATCGATATTTGTAAAGCATGAGTGGGTAAAACGCGAATAGCTAAATTGGTTTGTCATTTGGGCCCTTGCATCCGGCACGTCTTGAAATATTACAACTATCCAATTCTGAAATTGTATCAATGTTTAGTTCTGAAGCTCTATTAGCTTCAGTTGCCAGATTGTACATTTATATAACATGAGAACCCTTGTGGGCCTTCATTTTGGAGTCCCAGTAGTCTGTAGAATGTTTGCTTCTAGCCGTTTCTTCTGATCAGAATTAAGCCAGGGGTCTGTACAAATATTTATTCACTGTTTAGGAGTCAGGCTGTAATCTTAATTGCACAGACATGTGAATTGAGTAGACGTAGCAAGTACAGAATTTGTGCTCTTCAGCGCAGGCAGGTACAGTACCTCGATTCCGGCTATTTGAAAACTGGAATTTTTAAAAAGATGAACTATGCCAGACTGTCCCCTGGAGAAAGACAATTGCATAATTAAAAGTTTAATCATTTAATCACGCAGCCTCCCAACAGACGTCTAGTATTCCGCTCACTTTAGTTAATTAGTTCACCATAAATCCACGGTAGAACGTAAAATGGTAAAATTTTTGACCGCAGTGGAATGAAGAATGAAATGAGTGCATCCACTTTTTTATTGTGCATCTGTCTGCTTTGAGGGTCAGTGTGACCCTTGATCATATTCAACTCAGCTCGATCCAATTTATAGTCGCGACCTGGTGCTAATCTTATTGTTAATGCTGCACTCCAGGTGAATCAAAGTACTGTGTGAATTTTTCCTCTATTACTGACAGTATCACAAGTTTTTGCCTCTTTAGTTTGTTTTTTGAGAATCATACAATTCTATAGTGCAGAAGGAGACTATTTGGCCCATCGAGTTTGCACCGACCCCAATCCCACCCAGGCTCTCTCTGCATTTATCCTAGCTAGTTCCTGTGACATTAAGGGGCAATTTAGCATGGCCAGTCCACCTGACCAGCACATCTTTGAACTGTGGGAGGAAACTGGAACACCCGGAGGAAACCCACGCTGATGTGTGGAGACTGTGCAAACTCCACACAGACAGTGACCCAAACCAGGAATTGAACCCGGTTCCCTGGCACTGTGAGGCAGCAGCGCTAACCACTGTGCTACAGTGCCAGCCACAATCCCACTCAAAATAACTGGAAAATTTGCAATTTGTACTGTGACAGGGTGAACTGCTTTAAAATGTAAGGCTGCATCTCGAGGTGGAGGTGCGAAACAAATTGCCCTTAAGGGAGTGTGAAGAGAGAGATGTTTCCTATAATCCAAACACCCATCAAAATTGGAAGAGACATTAAAAATACAACGGAATGGATATTGAAACAATTACCAAAGTCAGGGAATAAACATGAAGGAAATGTGAAGAAATTATTACAGTGCACGTGGAGGAAGATGCAATTTCTAGAATATTGCAAATTAACATCAGTGTTTAAATCAGGAAAGGCTAGATTTGGAATTGTGACTGGTCGATAGTGCATTACATTTACATTATTAACAACAAACCTCTCTCGTTTAAGAATTTTGCAATGCCTCAGAACCCTGTCCATAAAAAAAAAGCCCTGTTAATCGTATACAAGTTAATTGAAACTGAGTCAAGATTGTGAAATCTGATACAGCTTCAAAATATTCTGTTGCCTAAGCCCCTGCTTGAAACGTTTTCCTCCCCGTGTAACGCTCCATCTGTTGGCCGGTTGCAGAACTGATAAACCTTTGGTCTGACATTTCCAAGCCAATTGAGACTGTGGGAGCAGGGGTATTGCTTCAGCAGTCTGCAGGTTACGACATCTCTCAATTCTTTTAGAAGCTATTTTTAGTGAGTTTTGTATGCTCTTTTTCTAAATGTTTGCTTTGTCCTAGAAAAAAAATGGTTGTATCATTTCCCCATCCTTGACATTTTCTTTTTATTTTGTACTATTCAATATCCTAGCTATTGATTCCTTTTGGAAAGCTGGCAGTTGAAAGGTCTTTGCTCAGTTTGCTTGCGTGATTACAGAAAATTCTATAGTATCCAGAGCACAGGGGCTTGTCATTTTGACCAACCAGTCTGTGCTGATGTTTACGGTCCAGTAAAGCCACCTCCTATTCTTCCTCCTCTAATTTTATAAATAGAGCCCCCTGTTTCCTATCTTCACTCGTTTTGCTTATCTGGATCTCCTCTGAATGCACTATTAAAATTGCTTAACTGGCTGTGGAGTACTTTGGAATAGTCTGAAGATATGACTGACACAATATAAATTCATGCCACTTCTCCTTTCTATAATACTGCTATGTGACCAACCAGCAAATGAGTAAATTACCCTTCTCAAAAGAACTGGTGAATTGGAATTTGATTTGATTGGTTATTGCCACATATATTAACATACAATGAAAAAATATTGTTTCTTGTGCGCTCTTCAGACAAAGCATACCATTCATAGAAAAGAAAAGGAGAGAGTTCAGGATGTAGCTAGGGTGTAGAGAAAGATCAACTTAATGTGAGGTAGGTCCATTCAAAGGTCTGATGGCAGCAGGGAAGAAGCTGCTCTTTAAAGTTTATTCATTGGTCACAAGTAAACTTACATTCATGCTGCAATGAAGTTACTGTGAAAATCCCCAGTTGCCACACTCCCTGTGCCTACGCTGAGGGAGAATTTAGTATGGCCAGTGTTTCTAACCTGTACATTTTTGGACTGTGGGAGGAAACCAGAGCACCTAGAGGAAACCCACGTGGACACGGGGAGAATGTGCAAACTCCACACGGACAGTGACCCAAACTAGGAATTGAACTCGAGTCCCTGGCGCTGAGAGGTAGCAGTGCTAACCACTTGAGTTGGTATGTGACTTCAGACTTTCGCATCTTTATCCCGACAGATGAAGGTGGAAGAGAGAATGTCCAGGATGTATGGGGTCCTTAATTATGTGCTGGCTGCTTTTCCAAGGCAGCAGAAAGTGTAGACAGAGTCAATGGATGGGAGGCTGGTTTGAGTGATGGATTGGACTTTGTTCACAACCCTTTGTAATTTCTTATGGCCTTTGGCAGAGCAGGAGCCATACCAAGCTGTGATACAACCAGAAAGAATGCTTTCTGTGGTGCATCTGTAAAAGTTGGTGAGAGTCGTAGCTGACATGCCAAATTTCCTCACCGTCCCATCAGAATTGCCTCAAATTCAAACTCTTTGGAGGCTGTGTGACCCTGTGATACAAGATCGAGGGCAATTTGCCTAACCTTTTCCACTACAGTGTGTACCCAGATATTCCACAAATCGGACCAGAAGTGGTTACACATTCCTATCCGATTATAGTAGGAATTGAACAGTTCTGGAAATGAAACTATTTTAATTGTTGTATTAATCCACTCGATGCTGTGATGAATTGAACACATTGGCACTGCATGTCGGTGTTAGATTTAACCTGTTTTTATCATTGACTGATTTGTGACATGTCCATTGCAAATGGAAGCCTATTTATTCAGAACTTCCTCTCAATGTAGATAAGGAATTGGAGGCTATATATTTCATTGCAAAACTTGAACCAGATGCCTTGTTCACACAAAATGTTGAATTGTAAATGGTTTCCACAGCAGCTATCATCATGTTACAACATTTTCCATTAGTTCAATTGATTCAGTGCAAATTTGACTAAATCTCTTATCTAGCTGTAGGAACTAACTTGTAGAAAAGTCAGGAGTGAGGTTCGGAAGGACTTTGAACCCCCACAAAATCCCACTTAAATCATAGTTCTGAACCTGCTAGGCAATCGCTAAGTCCTTAAATTTTTGACAGCAATTATTGGAAGCCGGATGCTTCAGAATAAGAATATTTGCAATCTCCCCTTGCTGAGTTCTTTTAACTACTTTGAATTTTTAAGTTATTCATGAGTGTCATAAGTAGGCTTACATTAACACAGTGAAAATCCCCTAGTCGCCATACTCTGGCGACTGTTTGGGTACACTGAGAGCAAATTTAGCAGAGCCAGTGCACCTGACCAGCATGTCTTTCAGATTGTAGGAGGAAACTGGAGCACTGGAAGAAAGAAATGTTGACATGGGGTGAATGTGCAGAGTTTGCACAGACAGTGAGCCAAGCCCGGAATTGAATCTAGGTCTCTGATGCTGTGAGGTAGCAGTGCTGACCACTGTGTCACTCTAAAGCAAGATCATTTCAGATACTCGTACCATTGTGCTTAATATCCACTGTAATATCTCTACACCAGAATCCGTACCTCCAAATGTGTCAATGCGAAAGGGGCTTGTCAGAATGAAAGCTGCACAAAGCAGAGATCACATTCGACCAGCACAACCACCTTTGCCTCTGCCTATTTAATGGATATCCCAACTCAATTATTTTAAATGGGTCAGTATCACCATGACAATGGTCTAACAAAAAATGTGCCTCGAATGGTGGTTTCCATGTTTGGTTGCTTATGGATGGTTATCTTCACAGAACAGAAAGAACAGGGGGAGTCAATTCAGCCCTTCTATCCTGTTCCACTAATCAGATCCTGGATGTCCTGCATTCTAAATCCACCATTACCATATATCTTGACAACTATGATTCATCATATTGTGTTAATTTCAGCCTTACAAGGACTAACTCTTCAAACTTTAATAATTTACTATGTTAGAGAATTCTAGATTTCCGCTGTTCTTTGTGTGAAAAAGTTCTTTTTGATTTCACATTGGAGTGGCCTCACTCTCATCTGAAGACTATGCTCCCTTGTTCTTGAAGATTCCCAACAAAGTGAACAGTTTCTCAGTATCTACCATCTCATACCCTTTTCATATTTTAACCATTCTGATCTGGCACTCAGAAGAGTACAAGCCAACTTTAGTAAGCAAATTCTCATAATGTATCTGTCTGTACCCTGTTATTAGGCTGGTGAACCTTTACTTGGTTTCTCCAAGACCAGTATCACTTTCATGAGGTTCAGGTCTCACCTGTGGACTGAATCTGCACCAGTAGGTGAAGATAAAACAAAAGCACAGGTACTTCCTTTGTTGGAGTGAGCCTATTGACTACATTCGTAGTCAACACTGTTCCCAAGTCCCCGTCTCCCAGCTGTTTCCCTATTTATAGGGGTACAAATACTTATCACAATGTAATTGCTATTTAACCGGAACAGTGTCATTAATCAGATGTTGACATGACCCATGCTATATATAGCTGAGGCACACCTTACTCCCATTATTTCATTCAACCAATCTCTGTACACACCAGTGAAGTAGTTTTGTCTTCACTATTGTAGACAGATCTTTACCAGCACTTGGGGAAAGGTGCTAGTCACATCAAGATTAACACTCTTGCAACTTTATAACCACGCATACTTTAGACTGGGACTATGCTCATTGGACTTCATAAAAATGAAGGGAGATCTTATAGAAGCATATAAGATTAAGAAGGGAGTCGATAAGATAGAAGCAGGGAAGTTGTTTCCATTGGCAGGTGAAACTAGAACTCGGAGTATAGCCTCAAAATAAGGGGGAACAGATTTAGGACTGAGTTGAGGATGAACTTCTTCACACAAAGGGTTGTGAATCTGTGGAATTCCCTACCCAGTGAAGCAGTTCAGGCTATTTCATTGAATGTTTTTAAGACAAGGATAGATAAATTTTTGAACAGTAAAGGAATTAAGGGTTATGGTGAGTGGGCGGGTAAGTGGAGCTGAGTCCAAAAAAGGATCAGCCATGATCTTATTGAATGGCGGAGCAGGTGCATGGGGCCAGATGGCCTATTCCTGCTCCTAGTTCTTATGTTCTTATGGGGAAAGAAAATCAGAAATGAGAAAAGATGTTGTATTTTGTACACGGCAACATTATGTTTTAAGGTGAGGCTGGGTCAAAGGGTAGAGCAGATCAAACCATCTCACTGGCTGTAAACAAATCTACAGTGTCACAGCAAGATCCACAAGTATAATGAGGATAGGAAACAAATTAAGTTTGGCTGGTTACCCACGGAGATAAAACTATGTAAATGATCCGTTCACATAAACCACTTAAACATTTCGGATGTAAGATTATCGATGAGTGCCAGCTCAACAGATAATGACGCTAACTGACTTTTCTAACATTAAGTCCTGACCAAATGCCGAAGTGACCAACATCTAACAATTTGTGTATCTTGTCTGAAGTGAAAGACAGATAAAGTGATGGCACTGTTTATGTGCTTGCTTGGCAGTGGAACAATCCATGACCTGCTGTTCAGATGCATTTTCCTCAAAATGTGTTTGAGATCAGATAACAATCATTTTCAACTCTATTTGTTTTGATAACTTGCAAATGGTTAGACTGAAACATAGGATGAACAATGCTCATTTTCCTCCCCTTTCCCTGTTGAAATAAGTGTCATGCATTTGTCTCCAAAAGCAAGGTTCCATGTTGCTGACAACTTTGTATAGGAAGAACTCTCTAATATCAGTGGATTTGAAGCATTGGATGGAATTTAATGCTTCCATCCTTCCCCTAAGATGTTTGATTGGGCAGGGACAGGGGACATGCTGTCTTCCTGACTCTTGTATCAAGCTATGGGCCAGAGAGATGAACTATGCTTGGATGCCAGTTGCGGACTGTGAGCGGCTTGCATCAAGGCCTTTTCCTGATGCCCCTCATATTCAGTCAGCAGCAAATGGGGGTGGGGGAGTACTTGCAATCTTGGGAGGCAGCAATTCTGAGTCTCCCAATGGTCTACCAGTGGTGGGGGGGGCTGGTCTCTCGTTCAGTCCTTGCTCTAGTTGAGGAGCAGAGGAAAAGAGAGGAGGCCCTTTGGGAATTCACCCTCTATTCTTGCTGATGATGCTTTTTCTGTGACCCCCATTCTGCACACACTCACGTATGTCTGGGGAGGAGGTGGGTGGGGTAGGAAGAGAGTCTGGGGAGGGCCATCGAGTATGCACCAGCTCACCAAAAGAGCATCTTATCCAAGCCCTCTCCTCCACCCTCTCCAAGTAACCCTGCACATTTAGCATGGCTAATCCACCTAACCTGCACATCTTTTGAGTGTGGGAGGAAACTAGCACATCTGGAGGAAACCCACGCAGACACAGAGATAATGTGCAAACTCCACACACGGTCACGTGAGGCCCAAATTAAACCTGGATCCTGGTGCTGTGAAGCAACAATGCTAACCACTGTGTCGCCTCTCTTTCTGGCTGCTGTACATGAATGATGTTTTTTGCAGAGGGATCTGGGTGTCTTACTGCATGAATTATAAATGGTTAGAATGCAGATGGACCAAGTAATTAGGAAAGCTAATTGAATGTTATCATTTATTATGAGAGGAATTGAACACAGTAGTTGGTAGATTTTAGTCCAGTTATACAAAGTGCCACATTTGGAACACTATAGAATATTGGTCACCTTATTTATGGAAAAATGGAAATGCAAGAGAATGTGTATTGGATTAATATTAGGAATGGGTGGATTGTCTTATGAGGAAAGGCTGGGCAGGCTAGGCTTGTATCCACTGGAGTTTAGAAAAGGAAGAGGTGAGCTGATTAAAGCATTAAGGTCCTGTGGGGTTTTGGTTGGATGTGGAGAGGATGTTTTCATTTGAGGAAGAATCTAGAACAAGGCTCATTGTTTCAAAATAGGGAGTCATCCATTTCAAACAGAGATGAGATGAATTTTTTTCACTGAGGGTCGTGAGTCTTTGAAACTCCCTTTCTGAAAAGGTGGTGGAAGCAGAGTCTTTGAATATTTTTAAGGTGGAGGGGCTAGGTAAGCAAGAGGATGATAGCTTATAATAGAGGGGATGCAGATTTGATGTTACTATCAGATGAGCCATGCTCTTAAAGTAAAATTTATTTCTTAGTCTCACATTAACAGTGCAATTAAGTTACTGTGAAAATCCCCTAGTCGCCACACTTTGGTGCCTGTTTGCTTGCACTGAGGAACAGTTTAGCATGCATCTAACCAGCAAGTTTTTTGAATTGTGGGACTAAACCGGAGCAGTCGGAGGAAACCCACGGAGACATGGGGAGAATGTGCTTCCCCACACAGAAAGTGACCCAAGCCAGGAATTGAACCTGGATCCCTGGCACTGTGGAGCAGCAGTGCTGACCACTGTGCCTCCATTAAATGGTGAAACAGGCTTAAGTAGCTGAATAGGCTCCTCCTACTCCTTGTTCATATGTCTCCTCATCATAACCGCCACCTCCAGTCCCCAACCTGTCAGTCCCTCCAGCTTTGGCCTCCTGCACATTTTGTGCTCTTTAGACTCTGCTGCTGTCTCGCAGGGAAGGGTTTATCTTGCTACATGCCTGCAAACTTTGAACATCTTTCGAAACCTTGATCCTTCTCTTTAGCTATTGTGCCACGTTCATTTTACATGTGAAGCTGGAGACACCTTTACAAAGTAGAGAAATGCTCACACTTCACATGAATTTCTGAACTCTTCAGTTGAACGTTTGCTCCTTGTATACTTTCAGAAGCTGACAGAATAGTTGAGTTTTGCCAATGTGTTTTATTTATGTGCCATAATTGTAATGCAGTGAGGTACTATTATCAGTATTAATTCATCTAGCTTCATTTACCTTGTCAGCACATTATGATTCCTACCTGTATGATTGGCAATTTTATGCTGTAAAGGCACATTTCAGTTTGTTGGGTCGTGAATGTTTGTTTCGTGTCAGTTTTCTCAGTTATATTTCCTGCTCGAATTGGTAACTTGACTAATTGCTCAGTGGCCAACGATGGATAATGAGCTGAATTAAACATGATGGCTTGAGAGTTTCCACTTGCAGAGCACGATACACTCTAAATTACACCAGTTTTCAGATTTGTTTCTTTATAATCTGGTTTTCATTCCATCTCCCTTGCTCACTGCATTTCAAAATTTGTCACGACTAATGCAATTGAACAGCATAATGGAATGTAATATATGATTTTAAAATTTACTTCATAAAAAATTCCTTAAGTATTTAAGAGTGGCACTCAGTGCAGTTTTAATAATACACATAAAAATGTGTCTTATCCCGTTCTTGTGAGGAACCAGATTTTAATTGGGTCTCACAGTCCAAAGAAGTGCCAGTTAGATAGATTGGCCATGCTATATTGCCCCTTAGTATCAAGCGGACTAGCAAAGTAAATGGAGTTACAGAGATAGGACTTGGGTGAGATTGTGGTGTGCAGACGAGATGGGCCCAATGGCCTCCTTCTGTACTCTAGGGATTTGAATTAACTGAAAACTACTTTGAAAAAACTCCACACTAAAGGAGCCAGCTCTGTAATCAGTTTCTGAATAAATAATAACAAAATTAAAAGTTTTTTGAACTCCTAGGAAGATAAGGAAATGCCACCAACTGAAAGATGACTTCCAAGCACTCACCATCTTGACTAGGGAGTACATCACTGTTCCTTCATTGATACTGGGTCAAAATCCTGGAACTTGCTCCCCATCAACACTGTGTGTACCTACACCAGTGTGTACCTACATCACTGCAGGACTGCAGTGGTTTAAGCACTCCATTCCACCTCACCACAGCCCCATCCTCCTCAAGGGTGATTAGGGATGGACAGTAGATATTGGCTCAGTCAGCCATGCCTACATCCTATGAATTTTTTAATAAAAATTTTACAATTAGTGAAAAAGAAGTTTCATTTTAAGAACCTGCAAATGACAGTAATGGGCAAATACTCACCATGAGGTTTAATTCAATCTGATGATGGCACCAGCTGGTGGAGTGATTTTTTTTTCAAATTTAATTTAGTGTAGTTCTGTTAGTGCTGGGTGTCATTTGTGCTTCAAATTCCTCGATTGTTTACGCTGGTTTGGTTGACTTTTGAGCAAATTGTCCTGTACAATGTCGTGAAGCTGAACAGGATCTCCAGGCTGCATGTATTCACTTTTGTTAACTAAGCTTGCTGTCCAGTTGCTAGATGAGTGCCAATTTTGCCTTGCCAACTTGTATTCCTTGGAACGTGGATAGTGATGCTGTGCAGTCTCCTTTCACTAACTAGGCCTCGCACTTACTGGAAAAGATTGGCTGCCTTTCCTTCTGAGACTGGATTTCAGCCCAAACCTCAGAGTATATGGAGAACAATTGTTTATGATTTCCCTCTGAGAAAAAGTGAGCAATTACACCTCTGTTGACAGCACTTCTAGCTAAAAAAGAGGCTGACTGATGTGATTCAGTAGCTTAAACAAAAATGGGTCGGCATGGTGGCACAGTGGTGAGCATTGCGGCTTCTCAGCATCAGGGACCTGGGTTCAATTCCCAGCCTGGTCCCTGTCTGTGTGGAGTCTGCACCTTCTCCCTGTGTCTGCATGGGTTTTCTCTGGATTCTCTGGTTTCCTCTCACAATGCAGGTCAGGTGCATTGGCCCTGCTAAGTTCTGCCACAGTGTATCTGAACAGGTGCCGGAGTGTAACGATTAGGGAATTTTCGCAGTAACTTCATTGCAGTGTTAATGTAAGTCTACTTGTGACGAATAAATAAATAAGCATTAAATAAACTCGCTGAGAATTTGGTTAAACGTAATCTTTGTGACTAAACTCCGAGCTGAAACCTTTGGATTATTTGATTTCAACGTTTGATGTTCATCTCCTTTGCTATTCATTCACGCACCTGTGTCTTGTTGGATGAGTCGCGTGAGTGTTGTGTGAAGTAGGCTGATGTCTTTGAGGGGAGCTGCATTGAATCTGACAGGAACACACGCATCAGCTGTGAAATCCATTCTGATTGTGATGCTTCCCTAGCAGATGCCATCACCCACCCTGTCTCAGCTGCATTCAAACTTGCGCGTTCATGTCTCGCAACACTAATCATTTCCATTGCTGTGTACTGGTTGATGGCATTTTTCAGTCATGTTCTCAGTCAGCATTATCTTCACAGTCTTGGGCTTATTATTGCAGTGGATGAATATTTGGCTTAGAAAGATTGTGGTTCAATTCACCGATGTATCCACAATTGCTTTGTTTTCCGTGCAAGCAGGGTTATTTGAGGATGTGTGATGGGGGGCGGGTTCGGGGGTCAAAAAGGAAAAAACAACTAATGATAACATTAGCAGAGAGATCTGACAGATTTGGAATAAGCTGCCAGATGTTATAGCAGAGACAGGTACAATTTTGTCACTTAAAAAGCAGTTAGACAGTTATATGGGTAGGATGGGTATAGAGGATTATGGACCAAACACAGTCGAGACTAGCTTTGTGCTGAAAAATAGGGCGGCATGGATTAGTTTGTCCAAAGGACCTGTTTCCATGCTGTAAACCCCTGTGACTGTATAAGAGATCAGACAGAAAAAGGGAATATTTCATCAAGTAGATTTAACTTTAATAATGCATCATAAAGTCCTTTTGTGATGAGATAACAGTATAATGTTGCAATGACAATTGAAAACAAAGAGTGAAAAAGAAGTGAAAATGAAACAGTAGGAGAAGTGATTTCCAGCATCCACAGTATTGCAGAGAACTGGCAGACTGGATGCGGCTGAACGACCTCCCTCTGTGTTGCAACTATTCTAAAATTCTAAGAACTGCCTGGAGCCACAGGAAGAGGAAAATTTACTTTTGGGACATTGTTACTCGAATTGGAATGTAGACAGGGACATCATGGAAGTATGGCCTCACAGACAAATAGTATCATCAGGGGCTCAACACATAGCATTGGAGTGAAAGGAAAGACAAATTAGAGAGGGTTAGGGAGGGAATTCCAGAGCTTGAGACCTAGACAATTGAAGGGACCAGTAAGAGACGATTTAAATTCAGGTAAGAGGGCTATTATTGGTGGAGTGCTGGTCTTTCTGGGAGTTATTGGGCTTCAGGGGGCTCTGTAGAAAGATAGGGGTGCCCTATTTGAGGGATTTGAAAACAAGACTAGGAATTTTAAAATCAAGATATATCCAGTCTGCAATGTCAGTGAGATTGGGGCTGATGGGTGAATGAAACTTGACATGAATTTAGATGTGGCCATTCAGAGAACAAGGTCAACTGTAAGCTTTTAAATAAGTATAACTGGGTAAATGGCATGTCCATAGCAGCACAGGTAGAGTTTTATATATGGGCAGTTTGTGCGTTTATATTTTTCAATGGAGCACCTGTGCTGACGTGTGACTTTGATTTGTCCCTAACTTTGAATCACATCTGTTCATTCGTTTCTGAAACAGTAATTGCAGCAATTAATGTGAGAAATATAAAGTGATTCCTGTGAGAAATTGGCCATTTTGGCAGTTCATCAAGCCAGTAAATTTCTGCAGTAATATGAAAGCATTTTTAGTAAGTGCCATTACTTTGATAAAAGAATCGTAGGGCATTTTATTGATGCTCTGAAGAAACACATTGCTGGAAGCATTGCCTCATAGGTGCCCTTTGTTAGTTGCCCATTGATTTTGCTTTGATGTACACTTTTTGGTTTTAAATCCTTGCAGGTGATTCTTGGCAAGCTTTCTTGCTAAGTCCATTTGGGAAATGTTGGCAAAACTTCCAAGGACTTTCTTTTGTTTCTGTAATCCCACCGAAGTACTTTTCTCACACTTCTTTATGCAGTCCTACCCTCTGCAAAGTGTCCAATGAAATGTTAGTTTTATTTATACAGTTTTCTTTTGTTCTGTTGGTTTGTGACGCTGTGTTTACTCGGAGGTGTTAAATCATTGCATGACCAGGCCTCTGCAGGCACCAGATGCCTCTGCTAATTTGTCCCAATTACGTTGTTTGACCAAAGGTCTTCTCAGTGGAAGCTGGGGTAAGAGGCATTCCATGTGTGCCTGGCACTCTCTAAATACCCATAGTGTACTGCATCCTGGGGACAGCCACCAGCATGATAAAGTTGGACTGATTTCTTCTTCAGACCCAGAGCAATAATCTAGTTGTGCTTCCTCTGTTGTTGCTCAGCTGTGATCAGCTAAGATAAGGCAAAGGGATTTAGAGTACCAACTTTTATCAGTACACAATAAAAAGCATTCTTTCTGGTTGTATCACAGCTTGTATGACTCCTGCTCTGGCCAAGGCTGCAAGAAACTACAAAGAGTCGTAAATGAAGCCCAGTCCGTCACGCAAACCAGCCTCCCATCTATTCATTCTGTCTATGTTTTCTGCTGTTCCAGAAAAGCAGCCAGCACAATTAAGGACTCCATGCACCCTGGACATACTCTGTTCCATCTTCTTCCACTGGGAAAAAAGATCCAAAAGTCTGAAGTCATGTACCAAATGACTCAAGAGCAGCTTCTTCCCTGCTGCATCAGACTTTTGAATGAAACTTTCTCTCACTAGGTCTGTACACCCTAGCTATGACTGTAACACTGCATTCTGCACTCTCTCCTTTCCTTCTTTATGAATGGTATGTTTTGTCTGTATAGCATGCAAGAATACTTTTCACAGTATACTAATGCATGTGACAATAATAAATCAAATCAAATATTCTGTTTATTTAGTTCTGCCGTACTGAGTAAATTCACTGAACCCATCTATTTATTTTTCACAAGACAATAAGAAGTGTTCAATTCCTACTTTATGCTGCACTATGTATTGCAGCGCATTACCCAGGTGAGGTTTAGGGACTTAGACATGAAGTATGGAAGATCCATTAATGAAATTAGTGCATCAAAATGGTATATTTGGAACATTGGTGCTGTGTATTTATCAAGAGACACCAGGGACACAACATAGGCTGAATAAGGTAAGTTGAGTCTTGGGTAGTAATAGACAGTGTTAGATAACATACTCTCAAGGGGCTAACCAATTGACTATATTTTTTTTTTAAGAGCAACACAGCACGGGAAACAGGCCCTTCGGCCCAACGAGCCCGCGCCGCCGTCATAACTATATAGTAGCAATTCCATTATCCTATTATAGATTTAGGTTATTCCTAATATGGAAGACTCTCACTATAGGGACAGTTTGTTTCCCAATCAGCCTAAGAGCAAATTTTTGGGTTGTGGGAGGAAACCGAGTGCCTGGAGAAAACCCACGCAACCACGGGGAGAACGCGCAAACTCCCGCAGACACCGGCCCAATTCCAAGTGTCTGCACAGCCACATCGATAGTCTCTGAGATGTCATGGTGCCCTTCAGATGGTCCACATAAAGCACTCATTTACGACATGAGGTACCAGGCAACCCATGAATCAACATCCAAGAGCTGTACTCGCACCACCTGCCGAATGCATGCTCCTTGTTGGTCAAGTATGGACCGAATTACCTGTGGGGAAAAAAAGTCATAGTTAAACAGTCCTACTATATCCCTCTATCTGCATAACGCTCATGTGGCTGTCCAAGAGACCCTTAAACAGCCCTAGTGTGCCTGCTCCCACCACCTTACTCGGCAGTGCATTCCACACCCCCACTACCCTTTGTGTGGAAAAACTGCCCTCTAATATTCGTCTTATACATAGCCCCCCTCACCCTATGGCCATGACCCCTCGTCCTATCCATTTCTAAAGGCGGAAAGAGTTTACCTCCATTTACTCTATCTATACCCCTTATAATCTTATACACCTCTATGAGATCCCCTCTAAGCCGACGTCTTTCAAGGGAAAACAACCCCAGTCTATTTAATCGTTCCTCATAAGGCAGTCCTTCCATACCAGGCAGCATCCTGGTAAACCTCCTCTGCACTCTCTCCAAGGACTCCACATCCTTCCGATATTACGGCGACCAGAACTGGACGCAGTATTCCAAGTGAGGCCTAACCAACGTTCTATACAATTGCAACATCAAACTCCTACTCTTGTATACTATACCCTTTTCTATGAAAGCTAACATACTATACGCTTTCTTTATCACCTTCTCCACCTGTGAAGACACCTTCAGAGACTTGTGAACCTGCACCCCCAAGTCTCCCTGCGTCTCTATACTCCGAATAGTTTTACCTTTTATCCTATAACTCTCTTCTACATTTTTCCGGCCAAAATGCATCACCTCGCATTTATCCGGATTAAATTCTATTTGCCATCTATCTGCCCAGTCTACCAACCTATCTATGTCCTGTTGTATTGCCTGACACTGCTCCTCTGTACCCGCCAATCCAAGCATCTTGGTGTCATCAGCAATTTTGCTGATCTCACCACCTACCCCAACTTCCAAGTCGTTTATGTAGACCACAAATAGAAGAGGACCTAGTACTGAGCCTTGTGGCACTCCACTAGTGACAGGCTTCCAGCCGGAAAAAGAGCCTTCCACTACTACCCTCTGTCTCCTCCTCCCGAGCCAGTTCTCGACCCATGTATGTATAAAGAAAGGCTTGGAAAGGTATTTATGTCGCACATTTTATGATTACAGGACATTTCAAAGGATTTACAAAGAACAAAGAAAATTACAGCACAGGAACAGGCCCTTCAGTCCTCCAAGTCTGTACCAACTATGCTACCAACTTAACTAAAACCCCCTGTCCTTCTGGTGACCATACCCCTCTACTCCCATCTTACTCATGTATTTGTCAAGTTGCCCCTTAAAAGTCACTACCGTATCTGCTTCCACTATCTTCCCCCGTCAGCGAATTCCAGGCACCCACCACCCTCTGTGTAAAAAATCTGTCTTGTACATCTCCTTTAAACCTTGCCCCTTGCACCTTAAACCTGTGCCCCCTAGTAATTAATTCTTCCACCCTGGGAAAAAGTTTCTGGCTATCCATTCTGTCCATGCCTCTCATAATCTTGTAGACTTCTATCAGGTCGCCGCTCAACCTCAGGCCGACACAGATTTAAGGTGCAGGAAAGCAAATACAGAGGGGATGTTAGGGGTAAGTTTTTCACTCAGAGGGTGGTGAGTGAATGGAATCAGCTGCCATCAGTGGTGGTAGAGGCGAACTCGCTAGGGTCTTTTAAAAGACTTCCGGATGAGCATATGGGAACTAATGGGATAGGGGGTTATAGATAGGTCTATGGCTTGGTAGGTATAGATGTGATCAGCGCAACTCGTGGGCCGAAGGGCCTGTTTGTGCTGTAGTGTTCTATGTTCAACCTCTGTTGTCCCAGTAAGAACAAACCAAGTTTCTCCAACCTCTCCTCATACCTAATGTCCTCCATACCAGGCAACATCCTGGTAAATCTTTTCTGCACCCTCTCCAAAGCTGCCACGTCCTTCTGATAGTGTGGAGACCAGAATTGAACACTATATTTCAGGTGTGGCCTGATTAAGATTCTATAAAGCTGCAACATGACTTGCCAATTTTTAAACTCAGTGCCCTGGCTGATGAAGGTAAGCATGCCGTATGCCTTCTTAACTACTTTCTCCACCTGCGTTGCCACTTTCAGTGACCTGTGTACCTGTACACTCAGATCTCCCTATCTTAGTGGTTCTACCATTTATGTATATTTCCTACCTCTATTAGACCTTTCCCACATTTCTCCAGAAATCAGTGAAGTACTTTTCTCTTTAAGTGGAGCCAGTGTTGTGGGAAATGCAGCAGCCAGTTTGCACACAGGAACATTCTAACAGCAGTAATATGATAATCAGTTGATAATTTGATTATTTTCAGAGCAGTGTTGGCTGAGGGATAATTATTGGCTGTAATACTGTGGGTAAATTTCCAGTTCTTTATAAAGTGCCTGCTCTTTCACCCATCTGACATGGAGAAAGGGTTTGATGTCTCATCTCATCCAAAGGACATCTCCAATAGTGCAGCGTTCCCCAAGGAGTTGCCTGGAGTAAAAACTGAAAATCTTGGAAAATCTTGGCAGATCTCACAGCATCTGAGGAGAGAGAATAGAGCCAACGTTTTGAGTCAGGATGATTCTTGATCGGAGCTAAGTCATTTGGCTGACTAGCTCTGACAAAGGGTCATCCAGACTTGAAATGCTGGCTCTATTGTCTCCCCACTGATGCTGTCTGACCTGCTAAGATTTTCCAGCATTTTCTGTTCTTGTTCAGATTCCAGTATCCACAGGATTTTGCTTTTATCTTAGTTGACTGGAGTGACAACTTATATAACGTGTTCATGTCTTCAGAGTGGGACTAGAACCCATTTGACCTTCTGATTCTGATAGGCGATGGTGTTATCAACTGGGCCATGGCTGGCATTGAGTGCTAAATACTCTGGCAGGACAGTAAATGAAGTATCTAATACTGGGGACAGTTCTGCTAATGAATTGGGGCTCCATAACTTGAGAAAAAAAAATTGAGATTTTAATCTTGCCTATTACTCAGCCACGTCTCGAATCACGGGAAATGATTCTCAAGTTATCCAGCTTGAGTTAACTGCAAATGATGTCAGTTGTTCAAAGTCATGCAGCTGCCTGGAAAAACCTTCAGAACAAGGAACAATAAATTGAGCAAAGAAACCTTGAGGCGTGAGATGGCTTTATACCCCTTTAATGGAAAATGATAGGGCTGAGTGCTTTTATGGTTGTTAATACTGTGGGTGGACCATAAAATTTCTCCTAGGAACCAGGGTTGAGATAATCTCATCACGGAACCTGACAGATGGGCTACTTCACGCTTGACAGAGTCGCAGAGCATCAAGCGTTGCATTGCAGATTGAGAAGCAAAGATAATGGTCTCAATTTGCTTGTAGCAGTGCTATTTGCTGACAACGAGAGGCCAGTTTAGGACATTATAGTGACTGGTCATTTGCACTACATCTGAAACGTGAGTGGAAACAAAAGAACAAAAACGAAATGTCAGTAAAATTCTGCACTATTTTGCTGAATAAAGTGAACATTGTGAAGGTTCGTGAAGGAGCAAAACTTTTTAGATTGAGAGTTGAAGTATTTATTTCACCTTGATGTGTTTCCTTCCTTCCTCCTCATCTTTAGAAGGCTGTGATTTATCCTGTGGTATGGTTTCACAGTTACTGGTGGCACTTTAACATCATGTTCATTTGCCTCCCTTTTGTGTTGAGCTCTAAGTGCAAATTTTTGGCAGCTTGTTCTATCGTGGGGGCAGGCATGACCCGAGCAGAATTCTGTCTGCACATCCTAGCCACACATTAATTCCCAGCTGCAGTTTTAGTTAGCTGTCTGTCAACTATGAAGTAGGTCACCGACCGTATCATTAAGTGCTGTGTGGCTGAGTACTAACTGATGATTTGAAACTGGGATGTGTCTGAAAGGTATTTAATGGAGAGTCTGCCTGCCAGAGCCTAGCTAAGTGAGCTGGTGATGGAGTGAAGACGTTAAACCAGGTGATAGGCAACAGTGGGAACTAAATGGAGGGGAAGAAGGCGTTAACTCCATGCCACTTGCCTGGATGGGTGCAGCTCCAACAACACTCAAGAAGCTTGTTATCATCCAGGACAAAATAGCCTGCTTGATTGGCAGCACATTTACATAATACCCACTCCCTCCACTACCGACGTTCAGTAGTGTGTACTATCTACAAGACGCACCAGAAGTTCACCAAAAATCCTACGGCACCTTCCAAGCCCCCAGCCACTTTTATCTAGAAGGACAAGGAAAGCAGATACAGGAGAATACCACCATTTGCAAGTTCCTCTACAAGTCACACCACCCTGACTTGGACATACACCACCATTCCTTTACAGTCGCTGGGTTAAAATCCAGGAGTTACCTCTTTGGCGCCATTGTGGGTCAGCACTGGAGCTGATTTAGTTGTGAGTAATAGGGCTGATCAAATCTCCAATACAGAAGTGGATGAGAGCTTGAAGTACCAGTGATCACAAAGAACAAAGAAAACTACAGCATACGGACTGCAGCGATTCAAGAAGGCAGCTCACCCCCACCACCTCCTCAAAGGCAACTAGGGATGGGCGGTAAATGCTGGTCAGTCAGCAATGCCCATGTCGCACAAATAAATAAAAATAAAATAAAAAGTGAGGAACGAAAGAAAAAGGGGATTTTCGAGGACTTTAATTGTCTTTTCATTTCAACTACCAAGCAGCCTTCGAACTTTAAACTGGCAGGAGAATGGTATGCTTTGTGTGGTATAGAAGTGCTTTCCAGGCCAGGTTTCAGGAGGGTTCCATCTGAACCTGCAACAATTGCAATCTGGTTGGTGCACTGGAAGCTGAAGGGGAGATGTCTTTGTGGGTGGGGGGATGGTGTTGTGTGAGTGGGAGTCTTTGTGGAATGGGTCGCTGCTAGGAAGTACATTCAAAACTGTCCTGCTGCTCTCCCAACGATTTCTCTCCTTTGGAAAGAGATGAGTTGGAAGCTCAGAAGTTGGTTGTGACAGGCAAGGACCCTGCCACACATGAGACTGCCCAATAATCTGTCAAGGAAAGGGGGAAGAATAGCAGATGATTTGTCGCATTAATGAATTTGATCATTTGATCTACAGGTAGAATCTTGAGCATGCGAAACAAAGGGTATTATCCCGGCTGTAAAGGTCATGGCTTCGTGGTTTAAGTTGACAATGCGAAAGAGAGCAGGAGACGACCTATCATTGTTCATGTCACAGAAAATAGCATTGAGATAAACCAAAGATCCCTCAAACTAAATTTAGAGCATTCAGCACAATGTTTTCTGAAGTACTACGCATGAGAAGTGAAAGCAAAGAGAGACAGAGGGCAACTAGGCAATTCATTTAGGTTTCAATCTTTGGAATGAGGGATATTGCTTCTTCCGGCATTGGGATCCCTTTTAAAATTGTGAAAGCCCATATGGACCAGCTGGGTTGCATCAAAAACAGTAAAGGCTGACAAGGTTGCGGAGGACATAGAGACATTCACAGAATGATGAGGCAGCATTGAAACTAGTTACAGGAATGGTTGCAACAGGTGTAAGAGATACAGACTTGAGCAAACCTTAAGGTCTGGAAATTAAATTTCAAATGTCTAATTTCAATGAAGGAAGATAAACATAATAAAAATAGTTAAGAAAAGGTAAAAAGCACTGGAGCTGTGTTTGCTTCGATGTCTGATTGGTCCGATGTGTGATCTGAAAAGGCCTTATAAGTGCTGATGGATTGGACTTCATCAGTGTTCCAGTCAAGTAATACATAACTTCAAGGATAGAAATTGTTTAGAAGGCGCTAAACTTGGAAGTAAAAGAGGTAGTTTGACAGTATATAATAACTCCAGTAATGAAGCAACAGTGAAAAATCACGTAAAAAAAATTGAATTATTTTAGAAAGATGATTTTAAAAAAACCTTCTGCCCTTACTCAGTCCATATCCCTCTATTCCCTCCCTATTCATATATCCATCCATGTGCCTCTGTTATTGAGGATGTGATTTCAAACCCTTAGGCCAGAGTGGGGAGCCTTGATTGAGAACTGTGGGATCAGATCATTTTTACTGAGAAATTTCAACTTTTTTGAAATTGACTGGAACGCACTAGCAGAGGAAGTGGTGGAAGCAACATTTAGGAGGCACACAAATAATGTATTAGGCAAGGAATTTTTAATTAACGTGGAGTTGAACGGTTATCAGTAGGCTGGATTGTGGGGTTCAAGTTGCAATCCAATCAGCCATGAGGTTGTTGAATGGCAAAATAGCTCTGAGGGGTTGATTAGCCAACTTTCTGCACCTAATACGTATGTCCCTATGTTCATAATCAAGAGGCCAGAACATAAAGATAGCAGACATCCCAATGTTTTGTGGATGAGGAGAGATGGTGGTGGGACAAGACCATGGAGAGATTTGAAAATAGTGATGAGAATTTTAAAATTGATGTGTAGGTTTAACCAGGAGCCAGTGTAGGTCAGTGAACACGGGTGATAAGTGAAGGAAAATTTGGTGTGTATTAGGACGTGACAACAGAGTTTTAGTTGATCTCCGGTTTACGATGCGTGGAAGCCAGTGAGACGTGCCTTGTAAAGGTCAAATCCTGATGTATCAAAGCTGTGGCACAGGGCTTAACAGGAGTTGAATTGTCCAATGTTACAGAGGTTGGAAAGGCTGTCTTAGTAATGGTGCAGATATGTGGTCTTGGGGTCAGATGTGACACCACAACTGCCAACACTGTGGTTCAGGCTTATTCAGTTGCCGTGGAAAGGAATGGAGTCTGGAGCCAGGTGACGATCTTTTCCAGAGATCAATTTCAGTGGCTTTGATCTTTCTAATTAGTTCTGAAATCGCATATGTTTATTGCTGGTAACTTAGGTTTATTCACAAAGTGAAACATTACAAATTGGGTAAGGATTGATTTTTGGATCCCTTGCTTTATTAAATAGAATCATAGAATCCCTACAATGCAGAGGGAGGCCATTCAGCCCATCAAGTCTGCACCAAGAGCAATCCCACTCGAGGCCTATTCCCATAACCCTACTTATTTACCCTGTTAGTTCGCCTGACGCTAAGGGGCAATTTAGCATGGCCAATCAATCAAACCAGCACAAAATTGGAGTGTGGGAGGAAACTGGAGCACTGGAGGAAACTCAAGCAGACAGGAGGAAAATATGCAAATTCCACACAGTCATCCAAGACTCTAATTGAACCCATGTCCCTGGTACTGAGGCAGCAGTGCTAACCACTGCGCTGCCTTGTACAAGTGGCTGTAGAAGTTTTAAAGATTGTTGATCTAGCAAGAACAATGGCCAAATAACCAACCACTTAGTGTGTGGAAACTCCATGGAGGCAGTTTTGTGAATGAATGAGAGGATGGGAACCCCATGTGGGAGATTTCAGGCAACATGTGGATTCCATCATGACCAGAGTTAGCCGGTGCAGTCATTGCCACCTTCCCCAGTGGAGCACAGTCATGGTCGCTATCCAGCTCCACTCACCAAACAAGCATTGTTCAGTCATAAAATAATCAAAACCTTGAGCTGAAATTGTGTCCTTGCAGTGCAGCAGACGTCAACAATGAGAAAAAGCTAATAGATATTTTAATTAATCTGCGAGAACAGGTGCCAGCTTCAGGATCTCCACTATTAAGGAACGCTTTGTTCCTATGGTATAATGGGCAGTGATGATTAATGGCGAGTGACTTGAATTTATCAAATACAGTTGCTTCAGGAGTAATTCATCCCCTTTCAGATTGACTTTGTTATTTCATCTAGTTTGGTCTTTAAGCTTGTTCCATACCAGACAGAGCAGCTTTACACAGTGAGATATCTGTGATCTAAAATTCGCTGCCAGAAAGGATAATCCCTCCCACCCCCCTCTATAGAAATGTGACATTGATTGGGAGGGGGCTGTTTAAAGCTGTGCTCCATGTTTCACAAACTTCTGTTTCTACATATAATTGGAGGAAGATATTAGTGCACTGGAAGGAGTACAAAGAAGATTCATTAGGATGTTGTCTGGGATGGAGCCTTTGAACCATGAAGGTTAGGTTGATTGGTCACACTGAATTGCCCCTTAGTGTCCCAGGATGCGTAGGTTAGAGGGATTAACAAGGTAAATAAATGGAGTTACATGAGTGGGGCAAGGTGGGATTGTTGTTGGTGTGGACTTGATGGGCTGAATGTCCTCCTCCTATGTTGTAGGATTTTTCTGTGAGAGTCTGATAGGCTCAGGTCATTTTCTTTGGAGCAGAGAACGCTGAGGCGGGACCTGATTGAGGTGTATAAGATTAGGATTAGGGTGGATAGGAAGCAGTCGTTCCTCTTAGTTAAAAGATCAGTAAATGGCCGGGGGGGTGGGGGGGTGGAAGAGGGTGTAGTTTTAAAGTGAGAGGCAAGAGATTTAGGGGGCATTTGAGGAAAGGTTTCTATTCAGCCAGAGATGGTGGGAGTTTGGATTGCAATGCTTGGGAGGGTAGTACAGATGTAAAACCCTACAACCTTTAAAAAGTGGATGGATATGCAATTGAAACGTCATAACGTTCAAGATTACGTGCCATGCGCTGGAAAGGGGGATTATTGTAGATTCCCTGTAGTTTTGTCGGTGTAGACGTGATGGGCCGAAGGATCTCTTTTGTAATGTGTGATTCACTGACTCGTTTACTTGTCTTTGCGCCGTTCCTGCATCTGGCAGGATGATAACAGGAGTTACAGACTGCAACATAATATTAGTGTGTCCCACTTCCTATCCAGCTGACAAATTTGCTGCTAATCGAACAAATAAAATGCAGAAGCAAAAGACTAAGTGCTGGAAATCTGACAAACCAAATGGAAAATGCTGGAAACACTCAGTAGGTCAAACAGCAGATGAAGAGAGAGAATCAGTTAAGGTTTCGGGTCGCGGACCTTTCACCAAATACCTGGCAATGTACCTGAAATGTTGGGCCAAATTGTAACTCTGCTGAGGGCAGCAAGAGGATAGGTGGAACTATTGGAATAGAATGGATCAGTCCCACTCATTTTAGGTAATAGAAGCACAGAGTGGACTCAGAAAACCAGCGGGGGCCTACTTAACATTTAGAAATTATAGCCCAATGATGTCATCCGTGCCACAGCTTCAATTTAGTTCCACATCCCATTGCTGTGAGACTCCTGGCAAACCGATCGGAGGCACGATTGTTAACTGGCCAAAATGCCGAAGGTTATCTCCTTTTAGTACTCTTTGTGAAATGAGAGGAGTGTATCTGTTCCTCTAAGGGCCTTACAATGAAGCCTTTGAGCTCTTCTGCTGGACCCCATTTTGGATGTTCTTGTTGCCCCAAGCCTTATTGTTAGTATAGCCTTTAGACCAGCCCACCAGCACACCCCATTGCTGTCTTCTGTCATGTGTTTGTGCCCCTGCCATCCAACCTAGCTGTCAATTAAGGCAGGAGCCTGCAGGAGACCCCTTCAGTAAGAGTCTGTCATGGAGATCGATGGGATTTGCACGTACCTGGCCTTGCCTGACATTTCCCACTTAATTGTGTTCCCTTCCACACCCTCTGCCAGGTTCTTCCTTTTGTGGCTGTTAACTCTGCTCGATCTCTGCGGGTGGTATGTGAAGATGTTTCAGTATTTTGTGGCTTTATTGATGACAGCAGGACGAATTAACATTGCTGACCATTTTTTCCTGACCTATCCTAAACTGAGGAGATATGGTGAGCCTTATAAAAATCTGGTAAAACACTGGCACTTCACTGTGCAGAGCGAAATGAATCCAAAACAATAGAGAAGAGAGGTAGATAACCGGTTTATTGAAAAGCTATCACGGAGGTATGTGCCGGATTGTGACAATGATGCAAATCAAACAAGTTATTAAAATTCACAGCATTTAATTCACAATCATGAAATTAAAAATGAACAGAAAATAATGGAAGAGTTCCACAATTTTGAATATTTCAATATACCAATAATTGCAATATGTTGCATATTGCAGATCTCCTTATATTTCAGACTTGCTCGGGTAAATACATGGGATTATGAGGGTAGGGTCTAGATGGGATTGTGGTCAGTGCATACCTAGTGGGCCGAATGGCACCCTTCTGTAGGATTCTATGATTATTGTACTTGGCATTTTGTGATAAAATCTATTGAGCAGATATTATGTTCATTAAATTCCACCGCAGTAAGTAATAATTGTAAATACCTAATGATCTGTAGCAGTGAATTAACATTATCAAATCTGATAGTTCCATCATGTTCCATTAGAGCGATAGTATTTAGAGGGAGAATAAGTTCACTCCTGAGGAATAGAAATCAGTGCTGAGGACTGTTGATGGTACTGATGACAAAGGGAAAGATAAAATAACCAACTATTACAAAGTATTTGCAGCACAATAAACAATTCAACCAGCTAGTCCATATCAATGTTCACAATCCTTGCTCCCAGCTATCTTCATTTAACCCCATCGACAGACTCTTCCGTTCCTTTCTCTCTTGGGCCTGTTTAGATTCCCCTGAAATACAGCAATGTTATTCACTTCATCCACATCTCAGTGAAGAATTTTTGCCTGAATTCCTTATAATAGTGACTGTTTAATTTAATAGTGACTGTGTTTTATTTACGGCCCCCTAATTCTGTCTTTGTTTGCAATTGGGAAAAAATTTCCTGCGTCGTACTCCATTGAACACTTTCATAATCCCTCAGGTTATGATTTGAAACCACAGACGTACATGTGCACACACAGATACAGATGCACACACAAACACAGACACACACAAATGCACATGCACAGACGTGTGTGCACATGCACAGACGCGTGCGCACACAGAAAGGGTAAACCTTTTAGAACTGAGGTGAGGAGAAATTTCTTCACCCAGAGGGTGGTGAATGTGTGGAATTCACTTCTACAGAATGTAGTAGAGACCAAAACATTTTCTGGTTTTGAGATGAAATTCGATCCAGCTCTTGGGACTAAAGGGATCAAGGGATATGAAAGGAAAGGGATCAGAATATTGAAATCAATGATAATCCATGATCAAAATGAATGGCGGAGCAGGTCAAAGGCCTACCCCTGTTTCTAGTTTCTATAACGCATGCGCACAGACACGCGTGTACACAAGAGACTCAGGTGTGTGTGTGTGCGTGCATGCACAGGTGCACACGCATACATGCACACACAGACTCATGCGCGCACACACACAAGTGAAGGCTTCCTTGGTCACTTAAAGTTGACAAAGCTCGATTTCTGTCTTTAGATTCCTCAGAGTTTGTTTTTGACAGGAGCTATGGAAAGGATATCAGTGTACACCATTACACTTAGAAGAATTAAGTTGGCAAGATATTTGCATGGAGTTGGGGAACCTTGATTAGAAAAATGATAAATAAGCATTATTTTTAGCGGGAATATCAAATGGTGTGTCCCAAACTGCCTGCTGATGAATGTTATGTGATTGAAACTCATGCGTTCAAGGCTTGTGTGCCGGCTCCTGAGTTAATTAAGCTCCGTCACTAGTCTTGTGCTTTGCATGAGGACTTTGCATGAGGACTTTGATTGGATTCCTCAAATTGCATTCACTCACTGTAGCCTGAAGATGCAAAAGCTTCATATAATTGACAAATCTGAGCTAAGGTGAATTTTTCCCTCTTTATTCAGAGGTGGGGAGTCAACCTTCTAAGAAGATTGCATTTTAAAACAGTTAGAGTTGTACATTTTTTGAGACGGTTGTATGAGCTTGTACCAAGAGGGCACTCTGGTAAATACAGTGGTTAAACATCCAATTTCCAACCAAACTTGTAATTTTGGGGCTGATCGACTATCAATGAATTGCTTCAGTTCACTGAAACCTGGTAGTTTGCAGGCATATTGCATTTCCAGAGGATGTAATGCCAATTCTTTGCATTGGGCTGATACGTTGCAGCGGTTGTGGTGAGACCACCTCTTCAGGCTAGCTCCAGGGGCCAGACCTTGAGCAATCTTGGGTCGAGAACTGGCTCGGGAGGAGGAGACAGAGGGTAGTAGTGGAAGGCTCTTTTTCCGGCTGGAAGCCTGTCACTAGTGGAGTGCCACAAGGCTCAGTACTAGGTCCTCTTCTATTTGTGGTCTACATAAACGACTTGGCAGTTGGGGTAGGTGGTGAGATCAGCAAATTTGCTGATGACACTAAGATGCTTGGATTGGCGGGTACAGAGGAGCAGTGCCAGGCAATACAACAGGACATAGATAGGTTAGTAGACTGGGCAGATAGACGGCAAATGGAATTTAATCCGGATAAATGCGAGGTGATGCATTTTGGCCGGAAAAACGTAGAAGAGAGTTATAGGATAAAAGGTAAAACTATACGGAGCATAGAAACGCAGAGAGACTTGGGGGTGCAGGTTCACAAGTCTCTGAAGGTGTCCTCACAGGTGGAGAAGGTGATAAAGAAGGCGTATAGTATGTTATCTTTCATAGAAAAGGGTATAGAATACAAGAGTAGGAGTTTGATGTTGCAGTTGTATAGAACGTTGGTTAGGCCTCACTTGGAATACTGCGTCCAGTGCTGGTCGCCATACTATCGGAAGGATGTGGAGTCCTTGGAGAGAGTGCAGAGGAGGTTTACCAGGATGCTGCCTGGTATGGAAGGCCTGTCTTATGAGGAACGATTAAATAGACTGGGGTTGTTTTCCCTTGAAAGACGTCGGCTTAGAGGGGATCTAATAGAGGTGTAGAAGATTATAAGGGGTATAGATAGAGTTAATGGCGGTAAACTTTTTCCACCTTCAGAAATGGATAGGACGAGGGGTCATGGCCTTAGGGTGAGGGGGGCTATGTATAAGACGAATATTAGAGGGCAGTTTTTCCACACAAAGGGTAGTGGGGGTGTGGAATGCACTGCCGAGTAAGGTGGTGGGAGCCGGCACGCTGGGGCTGTTTAAGGGTCTCTTGGACAGCCACATGAGCGGTATGCAGATAGAGGGATATATTAGGACTGTTTAACTACGGCTTTTTTTTCCACAGGTAATTCGGTCCATACTTGACCAACAAGGAGCATGCATTCGGCAGGTGGTGCGAGGACAGCTCTTGGATGTTGATTCATGGGTTGCCTGGTGCTTCATGTCGTAAATGAGTGCTTTATGTGGACCATCTGAATGGCACCATGACAGCTCAGAGACTATCGCTGTAGCTGTGCAGACACTTGGAATTGGGCCGGTGTCTGCGGGAGTTTGCGCGTTCTCCCCGTGGTTGCGTGGGTTTTCTCCGGGCACTCCGGTTTCCTCCCACATCCCAAAAATTGGCTCTTAGGCTGATTGGGAAACAAATTGTCCCTACAGTGAGATTCTTCCATATTAGGAATAACCTAAATTTAGAATAGGATAATGGAATTGTTACTATATTATTATGACGGCGGCGCGGGCTCGTTGGGCCGAAGGGCCTGTTTCCCGTGCTGTGTTGCTCTTAAAACTCTCTTAAAATCTGCTATCAGCTGAGAGATTGGATAGAAAATTATTACTTTCCTGCTCAGAAATACCTGTGGGAAAACTGTATCTCAGAACAAATGCACCCAATACAATATTGATTGCAAATAGAATATTTCCTGCTTTAAAATACGCTGTGTACAATTCATACCTCATTAGAGCCGCTATTATGTTAGTAGATAATTTATCTGAGCTATTTCCAGTTATCAGATATAAAGTAGAGTTGAACATAGTTTGTTCAACAAGACCTTCTTCAATTAATTTAGTGTTTGAACAGTAATGCATATAATTATATTCACTAGTGAAACTCTTGCAATGACTTTTCATTCCACCCCCACACTTCTATTTCCTGTATCCCCTCAATCATCTATCCCAGGTCACTACCTATTTCTCTTTGGCATGTTGCGACTTCAGATGAAGGTATGATATTGGGTTTCACTTGTACATTGACTGCATCAATCTCTGTCTGCATCGACAATGGATGTTGAAGGAACTGTTAGATTGATGGAAGGCTCCCCATCTTCCCTGTGTTTAATTGTGTTCTCAGTCCAAGGTTAACTGAAACTAAACCTGGGTGAGATTAAAGCCATTATCTTCAAACCTGGCATCCATTTTCTTGCTATAGATTCTATCCCTCCCTCTTGTAATGTCCTTCAGCCCCACATTGCTCGAAGAACTCCCTTGCACCAACTCTGGCCTCTTAGCCAACCCTAGTCCTTTTGTTCGACATCGGTAACCTTGCCTTCAATCATCTGAGCTCAAGACACTGGGACTTCCTCTCTATGCATTTCTATCTCTCAACATCTATTCAGAACCTCCTTAAAGTCTGTCTTTTCTAATCAAGCTTTTAGCTATCTGTACTTTTTTCTGGCTCAATAGCAACTTTTACTGAACTTCCAACATCCTGGAAGTTATCATTGACCAGACACTGAATTGGACCAACCATTTCAAGATTGTGGTCACAGTACTAGATCAGAGGCTGGGATTTCTGCAGAGACTAAGTCCCTTCCTGACTCCTCAAAACTCTGTGCACCATTTAAAAAGCACAAATCAGAAGTGCGATGGAATACTCTCAATTTGCCCGGATGAGTTCAGCTCCAACAACACTCAAGAAGCTCGCCCGATACCAAACAGGACAAAGCAGTCTGCTTGATTGGCACCACATCCACAAAAATCCACCCCCTTCATCACAGACACTTAATAGCAGCAGTGTGTACCATCTGCAAAATGCACTGCAGCAACTCGCTGAGGCTCCTTCAACAGCACCTTCCAAACCCATGATCTCCCTCACCTAGAAGCACAAGAGCAGCCGATGCATAGGAGCAAAACATCCACAAATTTCCCTTCGAAATTTGACTTGGAAATATTCTGCTATTCCTTCAATGTTGCAAGGTCAAAATCCTGGAGCACCCTCCCAAACAGCACTGTGGGTATTCCTATAGCATGTGACTGCAGCGGTTCGAGGAGATAGCACACTGCCACCTTCTCAAGAGCAATTAGGGATGGGCAGGAAATGCTGACCTAGCCAGCGATGCCCATGTCCCGTGAATGAGTTTAAAAATAAACACACCTGCAATGTCTCTTGTCTATGTCAAAGAAATTATGTGAATGCAATTTCCTGCCACGGTAAGTTTCCTAACACGGCCAATGGAGAATGACAGTCACACTGCCTTCTGTTACGCGAAATATTCATCCCTTAGATACTGAAATCGAGCATCTCCCATCTGGCATTTTAGTGTATCAGATACAGTGATCAGGTTTTTTTTTGCAGAACGGTGCAGTTGAAATCATCTGGAAAATATCCTGGCATCTATTGGTATGCTTGTTTACATAAACAAGAAAGCTCAGTGGATGCTGTTTGCATCTCCCATGAGTGCATCCGTGTCTAGGTCATTCTGCGCTGCTCTTCCTTGCGTGTAAACATTGCTCGTAATCGCTGTCTTTTGGCTCTTGGTTGGTTCTGCTTGAATTTTATTTTCTTAATGTAGCCCAGTGGGGGGAAGTATTTGTAAACTGGGGTTCCTGTTGCTGGGTCACTGCTAGACCAACAAGCCAGGGTCATTTTGTATATCGGTGCCGAGTTGTTTTGGTCGGCTTAAAAAAAAGAGGGGCCTTTGATCCAAAGCGACCGTAGGATGAAGATTGAAATTGGCCATTGCGGTGTGTGGAGGAGCTTGTGCGGAATCCAGCTGAAGACTGTGCTCGGAATGAAATTGGCAGAGGGGAGAAAAGAAATCTGTGGGGAGATCCGTCGCCGATTCAATTCAGTGAACCATTATGTTTGGTTTGTTTCTGCTGGCATTGCATCCCTTGGCCAGAGTAGAAAAAAGAAGAAATTCAATTGATCACAAATTGACTGTTTGAATTTTAATATACTTTGGAGTTGACAGTATGAGATGGGAATTTTAACAAGAATATTGATCTCTGCTTTAAGAGGATAATTACTATTATTTATTTTCTGAAAAGTCCCTGAGACATTGCAAGGATTCTCTTTTAGCATAATATTGAAAGAGATTCATTTGGATGTTGTCTCCTCTGTAAAGCTCCAAGGGGTCACTTTTCCTCACATGATTTATCTGTTGTTTCCCAGCACTGTTAAGGACTGATCACTTTGGACATTATCTCTGGCTCCACTCTTTTTTTCCTGTAACTTTCTTTCCTCTGCTCCTGTTTAGCTCCCTACAGTGCAGAATGAGGTTGTTTGGCCCTTGAGTCTGCACCGACCACAATCCCACCCAGGCCCTATTCCCATAACCCCACAAAATTAACCTGTTAACCTCCCTCCCCTCGACACTAGGGTCAACTTATCATGGCCGATCAACCTAATCTACACACCTTTGGACTCTGGGGAAGAAACTGGAGCACCTGGAGGAAACCCACACAGACATGGGTAAAATGTGCGAATTCCACATAGACAGTGACCTGAGGCCGGAATTGAACCCGGGTCCATGGCGCTGTAAGGCAACAGCACTAAGCGCTATGCCAGCGTGCTTTTGAAGTTTCACGGATAGTTCTCATCCAGCTGGTCATTAATTATGCGCAAGACTGATTTGATTTGTTGTTGTCACGTGTATTGGGATACAGTAATAAGTAATGTGTGTATACAGACAAAGCACACCATTCATAGAATACACAGCAAAGAAGGAAAAGAGGTGTGGAACAGAGTGTACCAAATCTGTAAGAGATTGAAATAAAGCATTGTGGGAGAGTTTGACTTAGAGCACAGCTTTAAAAGCATAGAACAAAAGTAAATGATAGAATTAGAGAGTCTGCTGGTGACAGCTCACAAGAAGTTGTCATGCTTCAGCATCAAGTGTTATGTGACTAGCGTAAGTTGAAACTTGCATACCTACTTCACTCTGTTTCCCTTTGGCAGGAAAATTAGAACCTCTAATGAAAAAGAAGAGATAAAAGCAAATTACTGCAGTTGCTGGAACCTGAAATCAAAGGAAAAGATGTTGGAAAATCTTAGCAGGTCTGGCGGCATCTGTAAGGAAAGAAAAGAGCTGACGTTTCTGTGTCCAGATGACCCTTTGTCAAAGCTAAAAGGCATAGAAAGTGGGCGATATTTATACTGCAGGGTGAGGTATGAAAGGTGAGTTGTAGGCATAGAAACCAGGAGAAAAGATTGCTAATGGCTGTCCACAAAGAGAATAAAGGGTGTGAATGGCCAAATGGCAGAGAAGCTGTAATGAGAGGGTAAGCAGTGATAGATGAAGGTGTGTAGGGAAGGGGCAGTGGAAATGGATGGGATAGAGGTACAATTTAGAAAAGGTAAAGCAAAGGCAGAGAAAAGGTAAAGGAAGGGGGATAAAGTAGGGAGAAAGAGTTGGAGAGAGGGGAGAAAAATGAAGAATGACAATAAAGAAATAAAAGGTAGAGAACAGTTTAAAAAAAAGAGAAAATCTGAAACGAGAGGTAACCATTTATGAAGAGGCAATGGCTTGGTGATATTATCGCGAGACTATTATCCCAGAAACTGAAGGTTGGTGCAGTTGGCCTCGGCATCTCAGTGTGAGAGTTTATCGTATTCCTTCCTCCTGATTGAAGAACAAAGAACAATACAGCACGGGAAACAGGCCCTTCGACCCAACGAGCCCGCGCCGCCATTTTAACATTCCCACTTCCACCCTCGACCCTTGTCTATGTTATGGAAATCTGCATTAGATTGCTTTCAACTCCTTCTGGAATTGCACGGATATCTCTTGGACAGAAGAGAGTTTGTCTGTGAAGTCCCTCACGGGTGTGAGTCATGGATACCGGGTAGTTACTAATACTTTTGGAATTGCACTTCTCATATTTATCAATTGAGTGAAATTGGGAGCACATTCCCCCAACAATCCATGTGCTGATCCTGGCCGCAGCTTCATTATGAAGTGGAAGTGAACCGTGATCTTCTTTATTTTTTGATGGGATGCAGGCGTTGCTGGGAATGCCAACGTCTGTCGCCCATCCCTAATTGTGAAACCATTTCCGAGGGCAGGGAAGAGTTAACGACATGACTGTGGGTCCGGAATCAAATGTAAGACCAGGAAAGGATGGCAGATTTCCTTTCCCAAAGGACATTATTGAAGCAGATGGGTTTTTACAATGATCAGCAATGGTTTCATGGTTACCATGAAATAGCTTTTAATTCTGTATTTTATGAATTGAATTTAAATGCTGCCCCTGGTAGGATTTGAACCAGAGCAGAAGCCTAGGCCTCTGGATTACAAATCCAGTGATGTTACCACAATGCCACTCTTTCCCATTTATTTTTTGATGGAGGCCAAATTGACTAAAACGATGTGATTTGATTTGATTTATTATTGTCACATGTATTAACATACAGTGAAGATTATTGTTTCTTGCGCTATACAGACAAAGCATACTGTTCATAGAGAAGGAAACAAGAGAGCGCAGAATGTAGTGTTACAGTCATAGCCAGGGTGTAGAGAAAGATCAACTTAATATAAGGTAGGTTCATTCAAAAGTCTGACAGCAGCAGGGAAGAAGCTACTCTTGAGTCGGTTGATATGTGACCTCAGACTTTTATACTTTTTTCCTGATGGAAGAAGATAGCAAAGAGAATGTCCAGGGTGCGTGGGATTCTTAATTATGCTGGCTGCTTTGCCACGGCAGTAGGAAGTGTAGACAGAGTGAATGGATGAGAGACAGGTTTGTGTGATGGATTGGACTACATTCATGAATTTTTATAGTTCCTTGCGGTCTTGGCAGAGCAGGAGTCATACCAAGCTGTGATGTAACCAGAAAGAATGTTTTCTATGGTGCATCAGTAAAAGTTGGTGAGATTTGTAGTTGACATGCCAAATTTCCTTAGTCTTCTGAGAAAGTAGAGGTGTTGGTGGGCTTTCTTAACTATACTGTCGGTATGGGGGAACTGGGACAGGGTTGTTGCTGATCTGTAAAATCTTGTACACTTGTAGGTGAAGTCCATGCTGTGGGAATTAATATCCCATGGTGCAGAAATAATTTTCCAATTTTCCAGTGTCTCCACAGCAACTCTTCCACCAGTGGTATGGTAGACTGATGAGAAAAGCCTGTTGAGAATGTGCCTTTGACAGTGTTAGAAATCTCCGACAAAATAACAGTTTAACTTGAATTGTAAAGTCACAGTCAGGATATCTGTTTCTGCTGTCTATTCCTCACATTTAACTCTCTCCCACTTTAAAATGCGCAGGAAAGATGTACAGTCCTGTTCTATTGAAGTACAGGAAATTACTCAGGGTATGTTTGCTGAAGTTATTGGTCCGGAAAGAGAGCATGGCAAATATTATTTGTTTTTACAAACCTGACAAAACTGCAAAACGCACATTTTTAGATCCGCCAAGAAATGTTCAATGTGAATCTGAAACTTAGAAGATGGAGCCAGTAAGATATCATTACTCCACTTTTCATGCCATCGTCCGTTCAGACAGTCAGCCACAATACCACATAAAGTATGTTTTATATAAAAATAAGTAAGCTGAACACGAGAAAGTAGACTGATGTTCGGGAAGATATATTTAGGATTGTTTTTGATAGTTGAGGGATTCCCTATTTAAATATAACCCTTCCTCTTTCTGCAACATGGAAAGGAAAGGTTTAGTTGCTTTTCTGTTACCCCATACTCCCATATGTTTGGTTCAGATAACAATAATGAAGATGATAGTATAAAGTAAGTCATCTAAAAATTGCAGATGTCCTCTTACAAAAGCAACAGCTCGTGCCATTCCTTCACCTGACCCCTAAAACACAGAGGAACATCAAACTGAAATGGGCTTCAGAAACTGCCTAAAAAGCCCCCCTACCTCTGGCTACATCTTCAGCGTGTGCATTCAGACGTCCCTCGCTGCTTGCTGGGTGCTCTCCTGTCTTCTGTGTTAAGCGCTCAAAGGCGTTCTTTGGCAAACAGAATTTGCAACAAATACAAGTTATCGACTACTGCAGAAACACGGATTTTTTTTCCCTTCGGTTATCTCATTACAGGCAATAGGTCTTCGTGTGTCTGAACGGTTTATAGACACACCATCACAGCCTCTTTATTCTTTTCCTTTCCCTTTGCCTCTGTTCGTTTCTGATTGGAGATGTCAGCATTGGACTGAGGTAAATACAGTAAGAAATCTCTCAAGACCAGGTTAAAGTCCAGCAGGTTTATTTGGTAGCAAAAGCCAGTGTCTTTTGCTACCAAATAAACCTATTGGACTTTAATCTGGTGTTGTGAGACTTCTTACTGTGTTGATTCATTTCTGGTAAGGATAATGCAAGGCTTATTGGAGGTCAAAAAGAGGTTGAAGGCTGGTTTGATAACAGGCTGTCTAAGGAATAATAACCTTGGTGGCATGAGCCATGCAATGGGGTCATTTCGGAAGTGAACAGAGATAATTGATCAGCTTTCTGGCTTAATAATAAATCTCCTCCACTGCTTACCTGGAATGTTTTGATCTTTCACGGGGTCCATTTATGATTAGCCGTTTGCACTCTCTCAATATTGGTAAGAGGATTAGGATCAAAGCGAATATATTACGTTTCTTTATCACCTGTTCTGCTGGGAGTCATGATATAGAGATGTCGGTGTTGGACAGGGGTAAACACAGTAAGAAGTCTCAACACCCGGTTAATAGAGATCATAGATCATAGAATCATAAAACCCTACAGTGCAGAAAGAGGCTCTTCAGCCCATCCAGTCTGACTGAACACAATCCCATCCAGGCTCTGCGCCCATATTCCTACATATTATACCCACTAATCCCTCTAACCTCCACTACCCTGGACACTAAGGGGCAATTTCTTAGCGTGGCCAATCAACCTAACCCGTTGGGCTGTGGGAGGAAACCGGAGCACCCGGAGGAAACCCCCGTGCAGTCATGAGAAAAATGTGCAAACTCCACACAGACAGTGACTCAAGCCGAGAATCGAACCCAGGACCCTGAAGCTGTGAAGCAGCAGCGCTAACCACTGTGCTACAGTGCTGCTCAACGTCAATAGGATTACTATCAAATAAACTGGACTTTAACTGGTTGGAGCTGTGAGACTACTTACTGCCTGGCAGGGAGCAGCCACTTCACACCTCCAGCACTGAGGAAGGTGCTATCAGGCATCTTCCATCCTGAGTAGAGGAGGCAAAGTGACGCACTCTGCCTTGTCTTGCATGCCCACTCTTGGCACCTTGCATGTTTATTTTTTTCATGCTCTTTCATAGAATAGATCATAGAATCCCTACAGTGCAGAAAGAGGCCATCTGGCCCATCGAATCTGTACCAATCACAGTACCACCAAGGCCCTAGTCCCATGGGTATACATGTATACTCATTAATCCCTCTACTCTAGGCATCTCAGGGCACTAAGGGACAATTTTAGCATGGCCAATTAACCTAACCTGCATATCTTTGGACCGTGAGAGAAAACTAGAGCTCCCGGAGGAAACCCATGCAGACACGAGGAGAATGTGCAAACTTCACACTGACCCAAGCTGGGGATTGAACCCAGGTTCCTGGAGCTGTGAAAGCAACACTGCTAGCCACTGTGCTACCACGCTGCCGTATGTTAACGTCCTGCATTAACCAAATACTTTGCCGAAACATGAAATGAATATGAAAGGAAGTTTTTTGACTGAGGTTAACATTGGACCAAGATGGTGTGCAGTGCTATTCGAGATGAAAGCAGTTTGCACCAACAAGCCAAAGTTAAACCAGCGTCAGTTGCAGGTGAAGTGGAGGCTTTGCAAGGGTATTAGCTGTCCTTTCAGCTTTTCATCTGACGTTGACATTTATTTGTTTATAGTTTATTTATTAATGTCACAATATGCATTAACACTGCAATGAAGTTACTGTGAAAATTCCCGAATTTCCACACTCTGGCGCCCGTTCGGGTACGCTGAGGGAGAATTCAGCATGGCCAGTGCACCTAAGCAGCATGTCCTTCAAACCGTGGAAGGAAACTGGCGCGTCTTGAGGAAATCCATACATACACGGGGAGAATGTACAGATTCTGCACAGACAGTGACCCAACCCAGGAAGTGAACCCGGATCCCTGGTGCTGTGAGTGCTAACCACTGTGCCTTCCTGAGGCTGTTGGATATAGCACCTGGGGCGAATGGGATCAAAGGTTATGGGGCGAAAGCAGAATTAGGCTGTTGAGTTGGACGATCAGCCATGATTGTGATGAATAGTGGCGCAGGCTTGAAGGGCTGAATGGCCTCCTCCTGCTCCTAGCTTCTATGTTTTTCATCAGCAATCCTTTGCTGAATTTGTTTGCTGTTCTTACATAACCGTGGCTGTGTTTCATCGGCCTGTGCTTAACCTTTCAATCAGTATAACCACATTCACCTTCCTTTCAGTGCAGGTGAAAAATCAGTTTCCCTTCCACAAACCTGTCGTTCATTTTCCCTGTCAGTTTGTATTCTGTGGCTGGGCCGGAGCCTGCTGTGACACCTGAAGATGTGCAGATTATCTTTCGATTTAATATTTTACTTCTGCCATCAAACCGTGGTTCTGTCTCACAATTGGCCTGTCAAGCTATGATTTGCACAGTTGGGCATTGTCACTGATTCTATCCTTCGGACAGGATGCGTCACTTGCATGTTGCGACTCTGTTGAGAATGAATCTAACAGACTCAAAGGAGGCCGATGAATTGAGATGACAAGTGTGTTTGGTACACGTGACTCTCTGCACCAGGGTATCCATTGTGCAGCCATTTACAATTGGGGGGATGCTGTTCAGTTTTGGTATTCTTTTTCTGCTTTGGAGCTAAAGTGAGCATCGGCATCATTAAATAAAAGCACTTGATGATGCTTCTCGAAGTTTATATCCCCCCCTAAAAACTGTGACTCATGAGCTGGAATTTTACCAGCCCACCTGCCATGGGAATAGGAGCAGGTAAGGAGCAGAGCACAGAAAGGCCCGTTGATGCCTGGGTGGGACTTTACGGTTTCGGGACAAGTAAGGCTCTAAAATCCCACCCACAATGTTTATAGTCTCTTGTTCGCTCCATTTATGTTGTAGTTCTCTATGTGTATCACGGGACAGGGGGTGTCAGTGATCGACTTAACCATGGAGCCACGATCGCAAAGCCCAATTCTCTCCTCACTTCCTGCTTGTAGGGACTTGCAGCAGAGGTGATTCGGTGATTCTGGACTGAGAGCTATTCCTCTTCCCCTGCCTCCTCTCCTGAGCCAGATCAGCTCTGCTGCTTTCCCGGTGCTTGGACTGAAATCATTCAATATGTTTTTGGACTCTGTTCACAATGTGTCTGGCTCACTCTCCCAGTCAGTGACCTCTCAGACACTGAGCCACCATAGTGCCGTGTGGGCAGATTTTTAATCTTACCTTGAGTTTTGCCTTTTCAGTATTCTACTTCTTGTTCTGCTGTCTTGCCAACAGTATCTGTTGTACCCTGGGATGAAATTTTACACCCCTCCCATTGGCAGGACCATTTGGTCTTGCCGAAGTTGATGGGCCTTTAAGCAAGTTGATGGGCCCTGCCACCCCCAGAAAGGGGCTGTAAAATTCCACCCTCTTCCTCCATTTTCACTCCCAGGATGATCTGTTCAACCTACTGCCTGCCCACCTTCCATCTTGGCACCCCAGATAAAGCGGTTTCCTGAGCAAGATCTACCAGCGGACATCCTGTGAATCAAGGAATGGGAAACACGGATAATCACTGAAGACCCTTATCTGTTGAATGGCAGGCTTTGAACTGCCATGGTGACGGTGGTCCTTGCTGATTAGGTTTGGTGCAGGCTAGGGACCCTGTGCAGTCAATCTCCATCATTTGGGCCTCAGTGCTGCACTTGTGAAAAAACACAAGCAATGCTGCACAGTACCAAGGGAATGTTTCTTCTACAGACTAAGTGGCAGACTGATCAGTTTAAATTCAGCAAATGAGGACGCTATTGCTTGGCTTCAGGGGTTTATGTTTGGTAAATAAAAGAAAGTTCCTCATATTAACTCCACAGACTCTTATCGGCCTCCGGAATCATGTTCTCTGCTGGGTTTGGATCAGACTGTCGACAAACTTACCGCATTGTTTGACTCCAAGCTAGAGTTCCATACTCTCTCCATTAGCAAGGTAGAGTCATATAGCACAGAAGAGGCTTTTCAGCCCATTGAGTCCGCACTGACACTTTAGAAACACTTGAACTCTCACCTAAACCCATCTACCAGCACTCGGCCCATAGCCCTGAATGTTGTGATGTGCCAAGTGCTCATCCAAATACTTTTTAAAGAATGTGAGGTGACCCACCTTTACCAAGCTCCCAGGCAGTGTATTCCACACCGTCATCACCCTCTGGGTAAAAAAGATTGTCCTCATTTCACCCCCTAAACCTCCTGCCCCTCATCTTGAATCTATGTCTTCTCATGACTACCCTTATCCTCTCTGTCCATGTCTTTCATAATCTTGTACACCTCAATTACGTCATTCCCTCAGTCTTCTCTGCTCCAAAGGAAACAACCTAAGTCTACCCAATCTCTTTTCATAATGTTACATCACAGACAGCGTGCTGGTGAATCTTCTCTGCACTCCCTCCTGTGCAATCACATCTTTCCTATAACGTGACGACCAAAACTGCACACAGTACTCTAACTGTAGCCTCGTCAAAGTTCTATACAACTCCAACGTGACTTCCCTGCTTTTGTAATCTATGCCTCGATTGGTAAGGTTAAGTATCCTATTCGCCTTTTTTACCACCCTACTAACATGCCCTTCCGCTTTCAGAAGTCTGTGGACAAACACGCTGAAGTCTCTTTGTTCCACAGAGCTTCCTAGTGTTCTTCTACAAAACTGCCTACTTCCACATCTCAAACTTCACTTGCTTCTGCCTCAGCTCATCTTCCTCAGAAGCCTGCAGCCATATCTGATTGCTCTATGTAGTCCGGGCTGCAATTCTATTCTCTATCCTATAACTTCAGTCATGCTCATCTGTTGACCCTGTTCTCTCTGATTTATTCTGGTTTCCATAACCACCATCTCTCAAACTTAACTTTTCAAATTTAAGGGGAGGCTGTGAGTACAGTATGTAAAGTATAAGGAATAGAAGGATGAGCTGATTGGATTAGATTGGGAAGTGGCTCATTGTGAAATTTAGACATTGGCACAGACCAGCTCGGTTGAATAGTCTGCGTGTGTGCTATAAATTTATATAATTTTTTATACTTTACAAAGCTATAATTCTTGTTTTTACATCCCTCATTGCCTTAATTCTTCTGAATCTCCAACAGCCCCTCAAATGTCTGTTGCTCCATTTCTTGCCAGTCCCCTCCTGCCCCTCTTCCCCATTACAACTCCTTTCCCCAGATTTCTCTCTTTCCCCAAACATGTTTTCAGCTGACGAAGCCCCAAATAGTAGAATTTCCTCCCCCGAAGTCCCTGTTTCTGCACTTGTACATCTCTCCTTTAAAAGCCCACTCTTCTGAGTATCAAGCCTTGTGTTCACTTTTTTCTTGTGTCTCTGAAGCACCTGGGTTAGTTTTACTGCATTAGAGGTGTGATTATCTGTACAATGGTTTAGGTTTGATTTATTATTGTCACATGGGGTGGGAGAGGCACGGTGGCGCAGTGGTTAGCACTGTTGTCCCTCAGTGCCAGGGACCCGGGTTCAATATTAGCCCCCAGGTGACTATCTAATTTGCATGTTCACTTGTGTTTGCGTGGGTTTCCTTCGAGTGCTCCGGTTTCTTCCCGCACTCCAAAGTTGTGTGGGTTAGGTGGATTGACCATGGAAAATTGCCCCTTAGTGTCAGGGGGACAAGCAGGATAAGTATGTGGTTGGGATAGGGCCTGGGTGGGATTGTGGTTGGTGGAAACTTGATGGGCCAAATGGCCTCCTTTTGCACAGTAGGGATTCTTCTATGATGCAATAGTATAGAAGAAAATGCATTGTTTCTTGTGCGCTATACAGACAAAGCATACCATATATAGAGAAGGAAAGGAGGGGATGCAGAATGTAGTGTTACAGTCATAGCTAGGGAATAGAAAAAGATCAACTTAATATAGGGTAGGTCCATTCAGAAGTCTGATGGCTTGTATTGAATACAAAATTGGAAATGCTAATTTTTTTAATTAGCAATTTCAACCACGCTCCCTATGAGACAAGGAAATATGAATTCAATGCTAACAGTTTTACTAATAGTGCAAACTAGTGTTCCCCTCGGGTTTGCTCTGCATTCATGTGTAAAATACATTAGGTATATTTTCCTTTCTGTTGCAATGCAGCAAGCATTGGTAATGCATTTATTAGGACTTCTTATCGCAAGCTGGAACATCTGTTGCCTTTGGCATACAGTTGGCAGTTTCTCTACATTAATAATGCAATCGGTGATGACACTTTTATCTGTAGGTTATAAGCGACACTTGCGTGTGGCAATATATATCTTATCATCATTTCCATTGCCTGGAAGGATAATCAGAGTTGCATTGTGAATATGGACAGTGGGCACTGAGAGTTCACCTGAGAAAAACCCATTTAGCTTCATAGCAGGAGCGAAGTGTTTAGTCACAGTAATGTTGATGAGAGTGGTTTTTTGACTGTAAGGCTGTGAAAGACAAAATGTTCTGGGGAGTTTGGCCTCCTCCAGGCATTAAACTGAAAAGCATGTGGTGGTTTACTTAACAGTGCTTTGTCTTTCACTGATAACTTGAGCCAGAATGGAAGGAGAAGAAATTATAATGCTTCAAACGTTATGATTGTATATGGAAGGACACAGTGCAGCACAAGATGTCAGAGAGTAATGATGCGGAACAAGTGTGCTTTCATGAGTGACAGAGAGATAATACTTTCTTATGAATAAAATTACAAGATGGAGGCACTGTCAGTATTTTTGTAGCATTTAGGAAATTATTCAGGACTTGGGCATCATAGAATCCCTACAGTGCAGCAGAAGGCCATTCGGCCCATTGAGTCTGCATCATCAACACTCCCACCCAGATTGTATTCCCATAACGCCACATATTTACCCTGCTAATCCACTGACACTGAGGTAAATTTAGCCTGGCCAATCAACCTAACGCACACACTTTGGGCTGTGGGAGGAAACCGGAGCACCCAGAGGAAACTCACGTGCAGACATGGGGAGAACATGCAAACTCTATATTGACCCGACACCGGAATTGAATCTGGATCCCTGGCACTGAGGCAGCAGTGCTAACCACTGTGCAGTCCGTTATCAGACCAGATGAAACCAAAGCCACATAAGGAGGTATTAGGGCAGGTGACCAAAGCTTGATCCGAAATGTTGATTTTAGGACAAAGGGAGAAGGATTTACGGAGGAAATTAATGAGCTTAGTATCAAGCGCTGAAGGCAAAGCTGCCAAAAGTGAAAAATTAGATTTATAATTATGCTTGAAGTGTTGTTCTTCTGAAGGGGAGCCTGGAGTAATGCCATGGAGCTGCAAGTTCAGCAGCAGCATCGGTTCACATATCCCAAAGTGATTCTCAATAGCAAATATGAAATAAAATTTGTCACACAAGCAGACATTGAGAAGAGCTTGATCTGATTTGATTTGTTATTTTCACATGCATTAACATACAATGAAAAGTATTGTTTCTTGCGCCTATACAGACAAAACATACCATTTTGAAAGAAACGAGAGAGGTGTAGAGTGTAGTGTTACAATCATAGCTAAGGCGTGGAGAAAGATCAACTTAATGCTAGATAAGTCCATTCAAAAATCTGACAGCAGCAGGGAAGAAGGTGTTGTTGAGTTAGCTGGTACATGATCTCAGAGTTTGTATCTTTTTCCTGAAGGAAGAAGATGGAAGAGAGAATATCCGGGGTGCGTGAGATCCTTATTTATGCTGGCTGCTTTGCCGAGGAAGTGGGAAGTGTAGACAGAGTCAATGGATAGAAGATTGGTTTATGTGATGGATTTGGCTGCATTCATGACTTTTTGTAGGTTTCTTGGCTTTGGACAGAGCAAAAGCCATACCAGGTTGTGATACAACCAGAAAGAATGCTTTCTATGGTGCATCTGTTAAAGTTGGTGAAAGTCATAGTGGACATGCTGAATTTCCTTAGTCTTCTGAGAAAGTAGAGGTATTGGTGGGCTTTCTTAACTATACTTTCAGGATGGGGGGACCAGGACAGGTTGTTGGTGATCTGTACATCTAAAAGCTTGAAGCTCTTGACTGTTTGAAAATGAGACTGAGACTAGATTTTCCAACCCCCACCTGCAGGACAGTTTTTCATGCGGCAGATGTGGGGAGTCATTGGCCGCCAGTGTGATCTACCAGTCCCGCTGCTGTCTATGGGCTTTTGCATGGCTTGTCTGCCGCCCATTGCTCGACAACTTGTCATGAGGAGTGGAATTCGGTGGGACTGGAAGATCCTGTTAGCGGAAGGGGCCAGGAAATCCCGCTCTGTTGCCGGACTACCTGTGCCAGCATCAGCCAGCGGGCATAGATGATAAGGAAGAAGGACGTGATGCATATAGATGGTAGAGTTTTATATAAGCTCAAAGTTTACAGAGGGTGTGAAGTGGATGGTTGGCTGAGGGAGAGCATTGGAATAGCTAGGAATGTAGTTGAGTCTCAAGATGTGGATGAGGATTTCAGCAGCAGATGAGTGGCAGTGGGGCAGAGCTGGGAGATGGTAAGGAGGTGGGATGAAGTGGTTTGGGGTCAGTTGCTCAGGGTTAAATAGGATAGCAAGGTTGTGTGTAGTCTTCAGCAGACTCAACCAGCTGGAGTCAATGGCTATCAGGAATTCCTACAATAACACCACTATCACTATCAACTGTTCCAACTCTCGTGATAAACACTGTAAATCTAAATCATATGGCAGTTTAAAGATTCAGTCTTTTTAGTGCAGATCCTTCGTCAAAGTCTAAAGCCAAGAATAAATTGCAGATTGTGACCAGAATGTCCATCTGTTCACATTTATTTTGGAGTAGTTTGGAAGAGACGATCCCAAAGTTTCTGGACCCGATTTGGGAATATTAGTCTTTAACTTGGGTAATACATAAAAAAATCCATAACTATCGAAATAAGGATCAGGAAATGAAGGCAATGGTTTATTTCCTTATATAGTCGTTCTGAATAAAAGGTGATGAAGGGGACAGTCTGTGTAATTTAATAATGAAATCCAAAAAAAGTTAGAATAAATTCACATTAATTTCACACTTTACCTGCTTCATAACCAATGGATTAATCTTGAAATGTAATGTCTAATTTTAGTGGAAATGTACTTGAACATGGCAAAGTTCGTAAATAGCAAATTTGATGAGTAAGCAATTCATCCGCCTTTCTTTCTGATGATGTTGCTCGAAGGAGGAATGTTGGCTGGGACTTCGGAGAGCTTCCTGCTGGGTTTTGAACAGTGCCATGAGATTTTGTTTTGGAGGCAAGTGGGTGTGCACTCAATTAAAAAGTGGCATCTCCAACAAAGTTGTCTTCCCTCCATACTGCACTGAAGCCTCAATGGAAATCTGTGCTCCAAGTTGGGGAGTGGGGGATGGGAGTTTGAACCCATGATCTTATGAAGCTGAGGCTGAATTGAGCTGGCCCCCAAATACTCAGCAATGCCTACGTTAATGACTTGTTTCAAGAAGGCAGCTGGAGTCATGTCGACTTGTTCTTTGTTTTTGACGGTGATCAGTAAAGTAATTCAGTGTAAAAGAAACTGATTGCCAGTTTGTGGCTTTAATGGAGGGAATGAGAGGTTGTATTTTCAAACTAATTCCTTCACTGGTCCTGCAAAATAAGAAGTCTCACACCAGATTAAAGTCTAACAGGCTTATTTGGAATCACAAGCTTTCGGAACGCTGCTCCTTCATCAGGTGTAAAATAAAGCACTATTTCTTCATACAGCTCTGCTGGAAAATCTCAACATGTCTGACAGCACATATGGAGAGAGAATAGAGCCAGCGTTTCCAGTCTGGATGACCCTTCATCAGAGGTCACTGTTGTATTGCATTCAGATCATGCCTTTGTCACAAGTGTGACACCAAGCTACATTAGAAGATATTAGGTTTGTTGACCAAAAGATTGATCAGAGCATTTGGCTTTAGGGAATCTTAGAGAAGGAAAGCAAAGGAAAGAGTTGCAAGGCGCATATTCCAGATCTTGGGCCTGGGCAATTAATGGCTTGGCCCCCAGTGGTAGAGCGATTAAAATTTGGAATGCTCACGTTTCTGGAATCAGATGAGCACAATATCTTGGACAGTTCAGGCGCTGGAGAAGATTACATAGATGGGAGGGCTTTGGAAACAAGATTGAGAATTTTGAAACCAAGACATTGCTTGATTTAAGAGTAAATGTAGACCAGTGAGCACTGGGGTGAATGGGGAATGGGACTTGTTTCAAGTTAAGACATGGACAGCAGAACTTTGAATTATTGTGGAGGGTAAATGGTAGCAGACTAACCATGAGTGTGATGGGATATACAAGTCCAGAGGAAGTGAAAGCATGATTGAGGGTTTTAGCAGCAGATGAACTCAGGCAGAACATAAGAACTAGGAGCAGGAGTGAGCCATTTGGCCCCTCGTGCCTGTTCCGCCATTCAATAAAATCATGGCTGATCTTTTCATGGACTCAGCTCCACTTAGCTGCCCGCTCACCTTGACTTTAATTCCTTTACTGTTCAGACATTTGACTATCCTTGACCTTAAAAGCATTCAATGAGTTGGCCTCAACTATTTCAATGGACAGTGAATTCCACAGATTCACAACCCTTTATGTGAAGAAGTTCCTCCTCAACTCAGTCCTAAATCTGCTTTCCCTTATCTCGAGGCCATGTTCTCTAGTTCTAGTTTCACCTCCCAGTGGAAACAACTTCCCTGCTTCTGTCTTATCTATTCCCTTTATAATCTTATCTGTTTCTATAAGATCTCCCCTGATTCTTCCGAATTCCAGTGAGTATAGCCCTAGTCTACTCAGTCTTTCCTCATAATCCAACTTTCGTGACTCCAGAATCAACCTAATGAATCTCCTGTGTACCCCCTTCAGTGCCAGTATATTTCTCAAAGAAGGAGACCAAAACTGCATACAGCACCCCATGTGTGGTCTCACCAGCACCTTATACAGCTGCAACATAATCTTGCTGTTTTTAAACTCCATCCTTCTAGCGATGAAGAACAAAATTCCATTTGCCTTCTTAATTACCTGTTGCACCTGCAAACCAAATCCTTGTGATTCTTGCACAAGGAATCCAGTCCCTCTGCACAGCAGAATGCTGCAATTTTTTACTATTTAAATAATAGTCCATTTTGCTGTTATTCCTACAAAACAGATGATCTCACATTTACCAATATTGTACTCCATCTGCCAAACTCTTGCCCGCTCACTTAGACTATTTATATCCCTTTGCAGATTTTCAGCGTCCTCTGCAAATTTTTCTCTGCCACTCATCTTGGTGTCATCTGTGAATTTTGACACACTGCACTTGGTCCCCAACTCTAAATCATCTAGGTAAATCGTAAACAATTACAGTCTCAATACTGATCCTGAGGTACACCACTGGTCACTGATCGCCACCCAGAAAAATACCCATTTATCCCCACTCTTTGCTTTCTGTTAGTTAACCAACCCTTTATCCATGTTAATATGTTACCTACAGCACCATGCACCTTCATCTTAAATAACAACCTTTGGTGTGGCACCTTGTCAGATGTCTTCTGGAAATCCAGGTACATTACATCCTCAAGTTTCCCATTGTCCACTGTGCACATAATGTTCTCAAAGAATTCCACCAAATTAGTCAAACATGACCTTCCCTTCGTGAATCCAAGTTACATCTTTCCAATGGGACAATTTATATCCAGATGTCTCGCTATTTCTTCCTTGATGATAGATTCAAGCATCTTCTCGACTGCAGAAGTTGATCGGCCTATAGCTCCAATCTGTGAAACTGTCCCAGAGCAAATTTTGGTAAATTACCACTAGAGCATCTGCAATTCCCCTGCATCTCTTTTAGTACCCTGGGATGCAATCCATCAGGACCAGGAGACTTGTCTATCGTTAGCCCCGTTAACTTGCCCAACATTACCTCTTCCATGATAATGATAGTTTCTTATTACTCACCTGCCATAACCTTCCTGTCATCAATTTTTGCCATGTTATTTGTGTCTTCCACTATGAAGACCGATGCAAAATATTTGTTCAATGTCTCCGCTATTGCTTCATTTCCAGTTATTACATCCCCTTTTCATCCTCCAAAGGACGAATGTTTAATAGGGGTGAAGTCATAAAATCCTACCGTGCAAAAGGAAGTCTTGCAGCCCATTGAGTCTGTACCAACCGCAATCCCACCCAAGCCCCTTCCCCATAACACCATGAATTTACTCTAACTTGTCCCCTGACATAAGGGGCAATTTGGAATGGCCAGTCCACCTAACCTGCACATCTTTGGACTGTGGGAGGAAAACGGGGCGCCCGGAGGAAGCCCACACAGACACAGAGAATGTGCCAATTCCACACAGACAGTGACCTAAGCTGGGAATTGAACTTGGCTCCCTGGCACTGTGAGGCAGCAGTGCTAACCACTGTGCTACCGTGTCGCCCCAGTCGGACAATGTTTCAGGTTTGGAAATGGACAGTTTTAGTGATGCCATGAATATGAGGTTGGAAGCATGTGTGTTGGGATCGGATATGACACAGAGGTTGATTGTGAACAGACTGGCTTTATCTTTAAATGGTTGCTTGGGAGAGAGGGTGGACACAGGAATGAGTGAATAGAGTAGGGACCAAAAGCAATGGCTTCAGTCTTCTCAATATTTAGTTGGTGGAAATTTATTTACTTTTTTTTCATTGTGAGACAAGTCCAGCATTTACTGCCATCCCAAGTTGCAGTAAATGTTGGCCGTGCCCCACTAATGAAACTTTGTGGAACTTTGTGGCTTGCTCAGCCATTTCAGAGGCCAGCTGAGAATCAACCACATTGCTGTGGGTCTGGACTCGCATGTAGGCCAGACCAGGTAAGTATGGCAGATTTCCTTCCCTGAAGGGCATTAATGAACTGAATGGGTTTTTCTCACAAGATTTCATGGTCATTCTTAATTCCAGATTTTTTTATTATTGAATTCAAATTCTGTTCACTCCATATGGGGATATCAGATAAGTCATCTGATAATTTCATAAAAGAAGTCAAGTAGTGGTGAGATAGAGCTGGGTGTTGCCAGTATTCATGTGAAAACTGATGCTGCGATATTGAATGATATCAACAAAGGGCAGTGTGCTGTGTAGGAGAGGAATAGCAGGAGGCTGGTGTGGAAGCCTGGCAGGGGGAGGGAGGATATCAAGGGTAACGGTGCAGGAGCGGGAAGAGAAGGCATTGTTAAACCATTCTGTGACTGATGAGGGAGGAACCAGTGAAAACAGTTCTACCCATCTGGGAGACAGTAGAGAGAGGCGTTGGAAGAAGATAATACATTAAATGTGTCAAAGTTTGCAGAAAGATGAGGAGGTTATGTTTGCAATGGTCACAGTCAAATAGGATGCCATTGTGGCTTTGTGATGAGGCAGAAACCTGATGGGAATGATTTTAGACATGGGGTTTGTGGAAATCCAGAATGATAAAGCTGGAGAACAATCTATAAGAGCAACATTTGCAAAACTGGATAAAAAAGTGCTATAATGACAAATGCTCTTTTAATTTAAACTCCATTTATCTTCCAATTTGAGGCCACCTTTGGCATCTCCTACTGAGTTACTTCCTGCTGCTAAGCTTCTGGAAGCTTGCAATGGTTCTATGTAGTTTTGAGTGATGGTTCTATTTGGCTGTTTTGTACACTGTAGTGTTGAAATCAAGACTACTTAATTTAATCACTTGGAACAGATTTGTTTTGCTGAAAAATTCTGAGGGGTTGGAAAAGCTCCGTATTTGAAGATATTTATTTGTTGTGGTTGTTTCTTTAAGAATCGTTCTGCAGAATAAGGATCAGAAGACCCAGGGAACCAATTTGACAGCAGGGTGGGGGAAATCACCCTGGTAAGCACAGCTTGCTGTTCCAAAACTTTATCAGGAGCTGGCTGCCACCATGAGATTACAAGCCTTTGTATAGCCTTTACCTGTGTTGTGTGGCATGGTGGCACAGTGGTTGGCACAGTGGTTAGCACAGCTGCTTTCATAGCTCCAGGGATCTGGGTTCGATTCCCAGCTTGTGTGGAGTTTGCACATTCTCCCCATGCCTGTGTGGGTTTCCTCCAGGTGCTCCGATTTCCTCCGACATTCTGAAAGATGTGCATTGACACGAACAGGTGATGGACTGTGGTGACTCAGGGAATTTCACAGTAACTTCGTTGCAGTGTTAATGTAAGCCTTACTTGTGATTAATAAATAAGCTTTTGTTTTTCCCTTAACTGGTGAACAAGTGTTATTACATTGGCGACGAGAGTAAAAATGAGCCTCAAACTATGAACGTTTTCCATTGAAGTTGTGTGAAGTTGAGATAAAGAAGATTAATTACAGAAGTGCCTCTATTTAGACAGGCAGATCCTTTTGATGCCTCTGTGGAGGACTGGACACAATGCATAGAGCGTTTGGCCTATTACTTGCAGGCGGACGAAATGAAGAAGGAAGGGAAGCGCAAGGTCATCCTTCTGAGTGCGCATGGGACCCAGGCTTATAATTTGATTTGGAGTCTCACAATCCCAAGCATGTTCAAGTCATTCAGTAAGATAGTTAAATTGAGATGGTCATGTTTTCATCCAAAACCATCGAACATATCTCAGAGATACAAGTTTAATTCGAGGGGGAGGATCCCCAGGGGAAACTATTGCAACTTATATTACCAAATTGAAACAAATCTTGGAGCATGCCTTGTAGCCTGTTTGAATGGTATGCAGCAGGACAGATTAGTCTGCGGATGAATAATGAGGCTATTCAATGGAAGTTACTAGCAGAGGTGGATATAAATTTTAAGCAAGCTTTGGAGATAGCACTGAGAATTGAGAATGCTGAAAACGGTACCCAAGGGAAACAAAGTGAGCAGAATGATACAGCAATTATCATTTGGTGGAGAGGCGGGACCTTCAGTCGAAGATATAGTGGTTCCAGAATCAAAGATGTAATAGTGAAACTGGAAGCAAATTTAGCCACAAGCAAAACAAAAAGATTCAGAAGATGAAATAAATCAGCAAAAATTGAAGCAAAATATTACTGTTGTGAGGTAGCTATTCCTCTGAATCCTGTAGTTATAAAGAGCCTGAATGTTTTTTTTCCGCAGGAAAGGCCATTTAAGGCGTTCGTGCAAAAGCAAGTCATGTCTTTCCAGCAGCCAATTAAGGAGAGCATCAAGTGTATATTGTGGAAGGAGTTCATAACAGCAGTTTAGAGGTTCACTCCCAGCTTAGTATGAATGCAGATGAGATAGCCCCCATTACTGTAATGCTTTGGTAAATAGAAAGTCTCTTAAGATGGAAATAGGGCATCTGTAACTGTGAGAGCTCAATATTATTTTGAAACTTGAGAGAAAGAATCCAGCCATTGAATTTAAGGAGTACTGTAGCAAAGTTAACAACTTACACAGGAGGAGCCATAAAAATAATTGACACAACAACAGCACGTGTAACTATGGGTAACAGTCTGCCCAACTGCCAGTAATAATAGCGTCAGGCAAAGGACACAGTCTTTTGGTCTGTAATTGGCTTAAGGAATTTAAATTAACCTGGGCTGAGATTTTTTTTGTTGCGGGAAGGCGGAGAACTCAAATCAATGAAGAAATATGATAGCATCTTCAGTGACGAGTTAGGCAAAATAAAAGGCCTGCAGGCAACAATTTATGTGAATCCAGAGAAGAGAATTCGATATTTTGTGGCAAGATCAGCAACATATAATGAGAAAAGGTGGAAACTGAATTAAAGAGATTCGTAGAACTGGGCATTATTCAGTTTGTGGAATGGGCAACACTAGTAGTCCCTGTGTTGAAACCAGACAAGACCATCTACATTTGAAGGGATTGCAAGTTAATATTTAATCAAATTATGAAGTTCGATAAACATCCAATCCCAAAGACTGAAGACCTGTATGATCTTACACCAAAGCTGATCTGAGTCATGCATATCAGTAACTTGAATTAGAAATGCTTCTCCAGGTTATGTCATGATAAACACACTCAGGCCTGTTCCAGTGTACATACCTGCCCTTGGTATGTTGTCAGCTTATGCTATTTTCCAGAGGATAATAGAAAGTCTGTTGCAAGGGCCGTGTTGGGTTATAATATATCTTGATGATGATCTTGTAACTGGATTGATAAATGCCAAGGACCTAGCTAACTTAGAGGAGATGCTAAAGAGATTTTAAGAGGCTGAGGTTTGCCTCCAGAGAAATGTAATTTTCAAGCCACTGAGGTAGCACGTAGATGTAGAAAGATTACACCTTATGGAAGACAAGGTCAGAACCATAAAAGAGGCACTGGCTCGAGAAACATTTTGGAGCTCCAGTCATTTCTCTGTGCTGAAAAATGGAATTAGAATAGGTACGGTTTTTGATGGCCGGTAGAAACATGATGGGCTGAAGGGCCTCGTTCTGTGCTGTAAAGACCTATGACTCTGTTTAACTGCGTGTACTTGTTTTGGCATGGGCCTCGGTAGGATTGGGAAACAGACATTGCATGTCCTAAAATGTTGTTGAATGCAATTTTGAGGTTTATTATTCCTAACGGGATATTATTCATTGTGTTCCTGTCTAATATTATTACTTTCCAGCTCTGTTTTTAGCCTTGAGACATTTCAGTTTTCCTTTACAGGCATCCGTATCTACTTATCGAATCCACCACAAAGTGTGCAGACGATTAAAATATGCATGTTGAAGAACAAACAACAATAATTCAGATTTATTTGGCACTCTAATTGTCAGAAAACCATCTCCAGGTGTTTGTAATAGGGCTAAAACCGATGATGATCCAAAAACGAAACAGCTAAAGTAAACAAACAGCATTCTGTAACCAGACATTATGGATTTCGACCTGGCTGTTAGCAGCTGTAGTAAAAGCATGACTGTTTAAGAAAGAGCCATAGAATCCCTACAGTGCAGAAGGAGGCCATTTGGCCCATCGAGCCTGCAGTGCCAACAATCCCACCCAAGCCCTATCCCTGTAACCCCACATATTTACCCTGCTTATCTCCCTGACACTAAGGGTCAATTTAGCGTGGCCAATTCATCTAACCTGCACACTTATGTGTTGTGGGAGGAAACTGGAGCACTGGAGGAAACCCACACAGACATGAGGAGAATGTGCAAACTCCACAAACAGTGACCCTAAGCTGTGTTGGAACCCGGGAAGCTGGCACTGTGAGGCACAGTGCTAACACTGTGCCATCCTTTCGCCCTGAAGAAGGTTTTTAATCTCCCTCTTGCTGCGCTCATTTAAACTGCCACAAGTGTAAAGATTGCGTTGAGTGCAGTTTAGTGTGTGCAAAGAGGAAATCAATAATGAATCAGTAGCACCCCGCCATGAATATTTGGACTATGTTGCTCTTTAGCGTGAATTCTATCCAGTTTGCAAGTTGTTTTGTGTCAGGGACTGCAAGCAGAGCTGATCAAAATGCGAACGATATTAAAATCTGCCACATGTCAGTCTTTCCTGCTGCTGTTGTCTGTCAGTACAAGAAAAGGAACACAACCCTACATATCCTTATTGATCTATGCACAGATATCATTTCATGATCGAAGATTCTTGTAAATTGTACTTGCCATTTGTTGGGCTATATTTAACACAGGTTGAGTACACCTGTATTTAAGGGCTACTAGAAAATGTCAGTAATTGCTGTGTCTACTTTGACATTAGTGTTGCTCCATTTTAGTTCATTGTGCTGCAGACCCCCACTGCTTGGCACATTGGGCAGCATGTCTGTCATTTCCTGCCAGTGCCAGTTTCAAGAAGGCTCCTATTGTACTTGAGATGCAAGTGTTGGATTGGGATGGCGTGGTGGCGCAGTGTTTAGCACTGCTGCCTCACAGCATCAGGGACATGGGTTTGATTCTGGCTTCGAGTCACTGTCTGTGTGGAGTTCACACGTTCTTGTGTCTGTGTGGATTTCCTCTGGGTGCACCAGTTTTGCCCCCCAGCCTGAAGCTGTGCGGGTTAGGCTGATTGGCCATGCTAAATTGGCCCTAGTGTCAGGGAATTAGCAGGGTAAATATGGGGTCATGGAAATAGGGCTTGGGTGGGATTGTGGTCGGTGCAGATTTGATGGGCCGAACGGCCTTCTTCTGCAATGTAGGGATTGTATGATGAGATGAGAAGTCACACAACACCAAGTTCTCACCTGCGCTTATCCTTTGACACCCTTGATTGCCTGTTAGTGTCGGGCTGTCGGCACTCTGCCTTTATATTCTGTGCCTGCGCGCCTCACTGCACATCACCTGATGATGGAGCGGCGCTCCGAAAGCTTGTGATTTCAAAAAAATCTGTTGGACTGCAACCTGGTGTCATGTGACACCTCGTATTACACTGAAGGACCAGTGCCCACTGGGAAAAAAAAATGCAGCAAAAAGCGGAAGGGAAAGTTGAAGTATTTAAAACAGAAAATACAACCTCAGGACAGCTGCTGTTATTGCTGCCTGGGTGAAGGAAGGGAAATATGCAGTCGTATTTGGTGTAGCCACTCCTTTTTATCTTCCTTCCCTGTGGGACCAGTAACCAGCCTCACCAACTCAGAGTGAGTGTTCACTGTGTGGCCAAACTGGCGCAAAGCTATGTGGGTATCTGCTCTTTAGTAGGTGCCAGTGTGTTTGCTCTTGGCTCGGAGTCAGCGTACTGGAAATGATGGGCAGCATGGTGAGGTAGCGGTTAGCACTGCTGCCTCACAGCTGAAGGGACACAGGTTCAAATCCAGCTTTGATGACTGTCTATGTGGAGTTTGCACATTTTCCCCAGGCAGCATGGATTCCCTCTGAATGCTCCAATTTCCTTCCACATGTCAAAGATGTGCTGGTTAGGTAAACTGATATTTACATATTATATTGCCCCTTAGCATCCCAAGATGTGTTGGTTAGGTGGATTCGCTATGGGAATACTGGGATAGGGTGGAGATACCCTGTCAGAGATAGGCCGAATGGCCTCCTGCTGCACTGTAGAGATTTGAAGGTGCAAGTACAAACTGAGTTGATTTGAGTGGTTTAAATTGAGCCTTGCACGCCCTGTGGGGTCTCACTGCTCCGTGAATGGAAAGGTCAATTTGACCCAGCAGTACTGAGCATCGGGATTGAAGTTCAAGAACCACACGCTCATCAGAAGCATATTTTGCTTGTCTAGTAAGAGATAGGGAAGATGCAGTTAGGGAACCAGTGGATCAAAGTGCTGTAACGTTTAACAATGGAAGTATGTATCTTTTTGAATGAAAAACAACATTAAAATCGTTCTCAGCGAGAGCAGGACTTAAAATCTATGAGACCCTTAAATCGAAGCGATTGAACAGATTCGCGTTCAGGGAAAGGTTTTGCTGTGTCGGTGTCTCCCTTTTAAATTATTGTATTTAATATAGTTCCTTTATAAATCTTGTGAGTTTGGAAGAGAAAATGAGGATCAGTGAGAAAAATCTGTTGGAACAATCTAACCCTGCTGCTAATCTTTGTGCTTTGTTAGCACTGATGTTACGGTCTGATATTGGACAGGAATTCAGATGATCAGAGATTTAGTTGCGATGCCAGGTTGGTTAGCAGTAAATCCTGCACCGAGGCTGTGTCCAAACCATTAACTGGAGACAAAAATTAGAAACATGTCTTTCAAAGTTGGACAATTATTTTTCTGCCTGTTTGATTATTTCCCAGTGCTTTTGTTTGACAACATTGCAATTTGTACTTTGCTCAAGACAGAAAACCATTCCAAATTTATGTGGTTACAGCATATAGCAGAATTGAAACAAAATTCTGATTACCCCGTCAGTGTTAACCTTAACTTCCCTTAGTCAGGCACTTGGCAAGAATCTCCGTGACTCCTTGTGCAACCCTGAAGTTAAACAATTCTCTGGATTTACCTTTCCTGTGCTGTATACTGGCATTTCTTTTACCCCTCGCGTTATTAAATGCTCCTGCCAAAGTGAAAAGCTCAAGATGTTTTGATCATTCATGATCCCTCCTCTAACAGTTCATCCTTTTGGGTGATCTCCATAATGTTGACAATGTTAGAATGATTCCTTTGTGTCTGAGCGATCAGAACTGGGTGTAGTTTTCTGACTGTAGCCTGCCCATTGTGTATTTTATTTTAACTTCCTTTGACACTGCTTTGCTGATGTAGTTAAACATCCTGTAGGTTTTGTCAGTCTTCATAGTGAGCACCAAATCCCTAAGACTCTTGAGATCTTTAACACCTTTGTTGTTAGTTACTTAAACACTACTCTTAGAGTACAGATATGACAACCTTTTACTTCTGATCTACAGCATTTTACATTTTGCCCATAATGAATTCTGCCACCCTCTTATCTAAGGACCAATATTATCCCATTCTGTCTCTGGTGCCAGAGTCCTGATTCCGCTACTTTAGTATTGTCTGCAGATTTGGCTTTAGGTCACTGCCTGTGTGGAATTTGCTCATTCTCCCCATGTCTGCATGGGTTTCCTCCAGGTGTTCCAGTTTCCTCCCACAGTCCAAAGGTGTGCACATTAGATGCATTGGCCATGCTAAAATTGGCCCTTAATCTCTTAACATATATAATTTACAGGAATTAGCAGGGTAAATGTGTGGTGTTATGAGGATTGGACCTAGATGAGATGCCCTGTTGGAGAGCTGCTGCAGATCCAATGGGCCAAATGGCCTTCCTCTGTCCTGTCGGAATTCGACATGTGCGTGTGACAGATATAGCCTCCCCCTGCCATAGGGCTGCACTAACATCACTCTGCCTGGGCAGACCAGTTCATACCCTCCAACTCCATGCTGAGCTGGTCTTTATAGTATGCACTATGCCATGAGACTCATGGACCCTCCATTCTAATAGCCTGAAGTTCAACAGTGGAAGGTGCTAATGAAGACAGGGAAAGGGGGGCAGAATGTGGATAGAAGGTTGTGTCAAGTAAGACACAAAGAGGTGGATAAGGCAGAAGGAAGATCATCATGACTACATGAAAACTGGGTCAAATTGACATAACGTCATTCACTGGGAGGTAAATTAAGGTAGTGAATGATGGGGTGGGTGGGTAGGCGTCAGTGTTGGTCGTGGGTACCGCATAAGTGAAAGGCTTGGGGACTGAATGGAAGAACAGATATCTCGAGACCGCTAGCCCTCTCCCTCTGCGTTCCAGACATGCCACAGAATCTGGTGACAACAGATGGGCTGGAGAGAGAGTGACACGAATGTGCTGGACGTGTTTACACATGACACTGAAACCTGTGAACCCAGCAGCTGAAAACAGCCAGACACGTGAGCTGCTGCCCACTAGGTAACTGGGAGGGGAACTCACCTGTGCATAATCCATGAGGGTGAGTGCAGAATGTGGCACGGGATCCCGACATTCCGGCCAGCGGGAAAATTGCTGCTGGAGCTGTCTGCCACAGCACTGAATCTCGAAAGTGAAGAATTTCCTCCTTGGGCTCAAAACCCACTGGTCGTGCGAGGGAGTAGGGCTAACCGCTGTACCGCCCTTCTGCCTCTAAAACACAGTGGGCCTGGTATGATCCTCAAAGTCTCGAAGGAATTGAGGTCCAACTAGCTCTCCAAATGGGGCTGATGCAACATGATATCCTGTCGGTATGATGCAGGATTGAAAGACTGGAAGAGATTTTGACGACCAGTGATTTTAATGAGCATTCATGAGGTTCCAGTAGCATTCATGCCAGCTGGAGAGCCAGCTTGCCATCAACCCGTCATTGGGAGAATTGTAAACTGTTCTTATCCTGACGAGTTTGTGACTTTTTGTCTCCCATTGGATTTCCACTTCTGCCCATCATCAAACCAGCCATGAGCGGGATGGGAGAATTTCCTCCTCAAGTGATTAACATAAATTACAAAGCATTAGCAAGACTAAAGCTTAGGTTGATTTGATTTATTATTGTCACATGTATTAGTATACAGTGAAAAGTATTGTTTCTTGCGTACTATACCACCAAAGCATACTGTCCATAGAGAAGGAAAGTGCAGAATGTAGTGTTACAGTTATAACTAGGGTGTAGAGAAAGATCAACTTAACGCAAGATAAGTCCATTCAAGAGTCTCACAACAGCAGGAAAGAACTTGTTCTTGAGTCGGTTGGTACGTGACTTCAGACTTTTGTATCTTTTTCCTGAAGGGAGAAGGTGGAAGAGAGAATGTCTGGAATGCGCGGAATCCTTAATTATGCTGGCTGCTTTTCCAAGGCAGTGGGACATATAGACAGAGTCAATGGATGGGAGGCTGGTTTGTGTGATAGATTGGGCTACCTTCCAGATCTTCTGTAGTTCCTTGTGGTCATGGGCGGAGCAGGAGCCATACCAAGTTGTGATACAATCAGAAAGAATGCTTTCTCTGGTGTATCTATCAAAGTTGGTCAGAGTCTTACATAGAACATAGAACACTACAGCACAAACAGGCCCTTCGGCCCACAAGTTGTGCCGATCATTTCTATGGTTACCAGGCCATAGAACTATCTGTAATTCCCAATCCCATTAAATCTTGGCTGCCATGCCAAATTTCTTTAGTCTTCTGAGAAAATAGAGGCGTTGGAGACATTTGGAGAAGTTTGGACTGATTAGAAATATGGTTTCTAATATCAGCATGGTTTTGTCAAGGGCAGGTCATGCCTTACGAGCCTAGTTGAGTTCTTCGAAAATGTGACTGAACACGTGGACGAAGGAAGGGTGGTGGACGTAGTGTACATGGACTTTAGTAAGGCGTTTGATAAGGTCCCACATGCAAGGCTTCTGGAGAAGGTGAGAGGGCATGGGATCCAAGGGGCTTTGGCCTCGTGGATCCAGAACTGGCTTGCCAGCAGAAGGCAGAGAGTGGTTGTGGATGGGTCTTGTTCTGCATAGAAGTCGGTAACCAGTGGAGTGCCCCAGGGATCTGTTCTGGGACCCCTGCTGTTTGTCATTTTCATAAATGACCTGGATGAGGAAGTGCGGGGGATGGGTTAGCAAGTTCGCCAACGATACAAAGATCGGTGGTGTTGTGGATGGTCTGGAGGGATGCCAAAAGTTGCAGCGGGACATAGACAGGATGCAAGACTGGGCGGAGAAGTGGCAGAGGGACTTCAATGCTGATAAATGTGTAGTGGTCCATTTTGGCAGGAATAATGGGATGAAGAAGTACAATATAAGGGGTAGGAGTCTTAGCTGTGTTGCAGAGCAGAAGGATCTCGGGGTCCAGGTCCATAGGACTCTTAAATCGGCCTCACAGGTGGAAGAAGTGGTCAAGAAGGCGTACGGTGTACTGGCCTTCATTAATCGAGGAATAGAGTTTAGGAGTCAGGAGGTAATGATGCAGCTCTATAAGACTCTTGTCAGACCCCAGTTGGAGTATTGTGTGCCGTTCTGGTCGCCTCATTATAGGAAGGATGTAGAGGCTATTGAGAGGGTTCAGAGGAGATTTACAAGGATGCTGCCCGGATTGGGAGGGAGGCCTTATGAAGATAGGTTGAGGGAACTGGGACTCTTCTCATTGGAGAATCGTAGGTTGAGAGGCGACCTGATAGAGGCTTATAAAATGTTGAGAGGGATAGATAGGGTGGATTCTCAGAGACTATTTCCCTGAGCTGAAATGGTCACTACGAGAGGACACAGATTTAAGGTGCAGGGAGGCAAATACAAAGGAGATGTCAGGGGTAGGTTTTTCACTCAGAGGGTGGTGCGTAAATGGAACCGACTGCCGTCAGAGGTTGTTGAGGCAAACTCACTGGGGGGTCTTTTAAGAGACTTCTGGATGAGTATATGGAAAAGAATAGGATAGGGGTTTATAGATAGGTCTGTGGATTGGTAGATGTGATCAGCGCAACTCGTGGGCCAAAGGGCCTGTTTGTGCTGTATTGTTCTATGTTCTATGTTGGTGGGCTTTCTTAACTATATTGCCTGCAAATTGCTGATGATCTGGACACCAGGACAAGTTGCTGATGATCTGGACACCTAAAAACTTGAAGTTCTCAATCCTTTCTACTTTGTCACCATTGATGCAGATAGGGGCATGTGTTCCTGTATGCTTCCTAAAGTTGATTCGCTTTGTTGACATTGAGGGAGAGAGAGATTATTGTCGCCGTACGAATTCACCAAATTCTCTATCTTATTCCTGTACTCTGGCTTGTCATTGTTTGAAATCCGACCCACTATGGTAATGTTGTCAGGAAATTTGAAAATCAAGTTGGAAGAGAATTTTGGCCACACAGTCATAGGTATATAAGGAGTATAGTAGGGGGCTGAGAACACAGCCTTGTATTCCCCTGATCCCTGGAGGACCTCACTGAGAATGAGCACACATCCCATCATCCAAACATAATTCTTTGAGTGCTAGCTAGCCTGTGAGATGTTGGTGAGTGTGGTGTCTATTTTACTGTTGCTAAACCTTTGAAAGGACCCATAACTAACCGCACTGTTCTCCGTTGCATAACCTGCATGCTGGTGGTAAATTGCATTCAATCTTCAGCTGAAATAAACTGTGCCGAAACCGGGGATGCGCATAGATCTGAGCTGGAATGCTCTTGTAAGGCTGGAATTTGGGGATTTTGCCAGGATTATTTCTGGTGAGTTTAATGCACCATGTGACCCATGTTAACCTGCCCTTGAGGAATTTGTTTAATGCTTCATTGGTGATTAATGAAAACCAAATGTCATGCAACTCCGTCCATTGAGCCCAATTTGAGCAACAAGTCAGATATAAATAGGAATGTGAGATCAAGGTTGGGTTCAAACTCAAAAGTAAAAATGGCAATTTTGTACCAATAGAATCAGAATTGGGGGAGTTTGTGTTAGTTTTGGTGTTTAGCCGTTTCTTAGTAAGTTTAGGAATCTGATAACTTTGGAGACAAGCTAATTTGCAATGGTGTTCTTTTTCTGTGACAAGAGTGAGAGTTTCTTTTTGTTGTATCGAATACTCTTTTTCCAAATGTGTCAAGAAGGATAAATGCATTCAGTGTTAATCAGTGAACCAGACTGAGATTGTCTCTCTGTGATCGGAGTATTGACTGCCAGGTTACTTCACCACTGCCACCCCCCTTCTGCAGTGACTCCAAAAATTACTTCTCTGTTTGTGTGTCGGGTGAAGGCTGTTACTTCTGTTTAGGTGCTTTAACATAATTTCCCGGATTTAAAAGGCAATTTGAGACCAAAAGATAAAATGCATTTATAAGAACAGTCTTAAACAGCAGTCTCAGCCTCATTGTAGGAATTTTACGGTTCTATGAAATGACTTTTTTTTTGATCTTTCAGTATATTTTTATGAAATATCGACTCTTGATTTTTGTTGTTCCTATAAACATAACAGTGGCAAATCTGCTTTTATGCATTTTTGTCAACCATCGTCTCAATGCGGTAGAGACAGAGATTCAGGTTATCGGTCACTGAGGAGTGAAATGTGGCCTGTTGTCAGTGAACTGTTTTCTGAGTATCAGTAAAGTGGAGTTCTCTGAAATGGTTCGGAAAGCAAGCGAGGCAAACACAAACACGAGGCATCAGTGTATATTTCCTGATCTCGTATTTTTGTGTTCTCTGACACAGGTGTATAATTTGCCAGTATAATTGCAAATGTCTTTGTGCTCCAAGCGTGTGATTGAATACCTTCTGCTTTTGTGGATATTTCACTTCCAGTAATGGACATATGCAGGTCAATCCCATATCTGCAGGTCAAAATTGTGTGCTGCAGAGCATCATTACTACATTGTAAGATGAAGCAGAAATGCAGGGCTCCAGATCAAGGGATTTTTGTGTGTTTAGAATCATAACTACCAATAGAATTGACCAGACCCTAGCTATGAAACTGGAATTCTCCCAGGTCTCTGCTGGTGGATTTAATGATGGCTGAGTGAGAAGGATTTAGCAGCAAGTCCAAAAATTCGTTTTACACCCACGTAAATTTCTAGGGAGATATTCCTTGCTTGGCTGCTGTGGTGGATCAGGAAACCACTGGAGGCCAGCATGCAACTCGTTGGCATCCTGCTAATGGGATATAGATGAAGGTTTGATCACGCACGCCCCATTCTCTGTGGCAACACTGGGAATATACAGTGATACACGTTCGGACAATGCAGCTTTTAGATGTTGGGAATCACCTGAACAATGCCTGGGGCTGAGCCCGGAGATCCGGATGGAGGCTGCCAGCCATCCTGGACCTCCATGGCAGTACATGGAGGGAGTATATCTGGATGGATCATTCAGATTCCTGGAAGAGATTCATCTTCCAGCCTGTGAATTCATGGAGATCCAGCCTCTTTCTCAAGAAGTCCATCCTCTTTCTTCAACAGTGGGTCAGTGATGTTGGGCGCCTTTTCAATATGGCGCCCGAATAGGCTGGTACGCTCTGCATCATCAGGCCTGCCCCGCCACGGAAAATGGTGCAAAACTCCCCCATGCATAATTAATGAGATCAGGGCCAGTGGATTTGGCATGTTAACACACCAAGTTCGTGCTCCACCACAGCACTTATTCCCAGGGTGGGAGAACTCTGCCCCATTCTCCTACAGATATTACCTCATTAACTGGACCTTTGCCGTCTAGTGGAATAACATAGGAAAGCATGGAAATCAAAGATAGAATGGCAACATAAATTTAAACAATTGCTGTGATGGTTCCTTCATATGACAAATATAGTTTGGCAATGAGAAAAATTGCAGTCATGACCTTCCTCAGGCCAGATTCTCTGCCCATTCCCCACAACTTGCCGCATGCATTATCTTCTTCACTCACTTATTGCAGCTTCCCATTTTCTATTTCAATTAACTTTGACCTGCAGAGGGAAAAAAAACTACATGAATCGAAAGGCAGAATGCTGTGAAGGCGCAAAATCTGAAATAAAAACAAAGTGCTGGAAATACTCAGCCAGTCTGGCAGCCTTTGGGAAGAGAGAACGGAGTTAATGTTTCACGTCGATGGCATTTCATCAGAATTGAGACAGGTCACATTACTTCAGTGCTTTTATCAGGGTAAAAAAAAAGTGAGATAGTTTCCTGTTGTTTTCTCCATGTGTGTTTGAAGAAACCATGAGTCCTCATCCCATGGATTCTCTGTCCCTCAGCAGCCATTGTCCCTCAAGGTTCTTGCTCTTCCATCATCATCATCATCAGAGCAAGAACCAAAGGATGACCATGGGGTCCAGAATTGTCCTGTAGGGTAAAGAAGAATCTGTTTGCTGTCCAATTGGTGGAAGGAAACTGGTGCACTCTTAAGGATCCACCTATTGGGAGGAGTGTGGAAACGGGACACTATATGATGAACGCTCTCAGAATAGGTCAAAGCAGAAGGGCCTAGGTGAGTAGGAAGTGTTGCTCTCAGAAAACTGAAGATAAAAGAGGAAATAAAAATTGAAATGTATAGGAAAAAACATAATTGTTTGGAAAATATCCTTGATCTGTATTCTCTTTGCTCCATTCCAGAGCAGAACCAGGGCCTTTTGGTCTCTCAAGAACACCCTGAGCTTATATCACACAAGGGGCCGTTATTCGTATGTGAATCTTAATATGGAAAGACAGCTGGTTCACTGGGAGCAACAGTGCTGAGGTTGCTCCTGCACACATGCCTATCAGGGCATCCCCGCAAAACTGATCATTCTCAACTTGCTAGAGTAGAACTTAAATGTAGCTGTAAAGAGTTTGTTTATTTATGAGTGTCACAAGTAGGTTTATATCAACACTGCAATGAAGTCACTGTGAAAATCTCCTTGTTGCCTGTTTGGGTCCATTTAGGCAGAATTTAGCATGGCCAATGCACTGAACCAGCACGTCTTTTGGACTGATAGAAGAAATCAGAGCATCTGGGAGAATGTGCAGACTCTGCGCAGATAGTAACCCAAGCTGGGAATTGAATCCATGTCCCTGGCACTGTGGGGCAGCAATGCTAACCACTGTACTACCGTACTGCTCTCATTTTCATCCTGGTAGTGCAGAACTTGAATATTGTTGAAAAGAGAGCCATGTCACTAAAGGTTTTTGCCTTGCGTTCATTGGGACGAATGCAAGAATACCAAATTTCAAGCAGTCATAACAATTTATATTACAGAAGAAAAGGGGGTGCAGATTGAATGGCCAAACACGCAAATTAAGAGCAGGAATATGCAATCAACACTTTGATCCGACTGAATGACTGAGCAGGCTCAATAGGCTGAATTGATTTGACGTGTGAATGACGTTCATTTATACGCAAGCCACATTCAGTTCCATTTTGGAACAGACATCGTCGAAGTGACAGATGAGCAAACAAGACATTGTGAGACAAATCTCCATTTTTATGTTTGCATTGAATTAACTTTACTCCTGCTCCTATGGTCTGATTGTGGTCGCAGCCTCAATATCACATCCCTTTGTTCCGACCCTTTGATTCCTGTATTAGTCAAGAAGCTAACTACTTCTGCCATAAAAATGTTCAGTGGTTGACAATCCTGCTGAGAAATCTCGCAGGCCTCTTAATGGTGTCCTGTTCTCCTTCAGCAGTGAAGGGTTTATTAATTTTTGCCTCACAAACCTGGTTTCACAGTTTCCTGTGTGGCCCCTCTGCGTCATCTATCTTGGCCTGGTGTTGTCTGGTTTCCACCAAGCCTGCTGTTTGTTTCTCTCATTTCCCTTATTTCATCCAAGTTAATTCAATGCAAACATGAAAATGGACATTTGTCTCATAGTGTCTTGTTTGCTCATCTGTCGCTTTGACAATAACCGTTCCAAAATGGAACTGAAAATGGCTTGCGTATAAATGTACGTCATTCACACGTCAGAAATGTGATCTTACTAATTTGATTAGATCAAACGAGCCTGGCAATCGTGTACAGAAACCATTTGCACTCGCCGAGACATCCTGGCACCTGGTCGGCCATTTTGGGATCTTCAAGCACAAGACAAGCCCTTGTCCCGTCTTGTGATTTGTACAGAGAAAATGAAACACAAGCACAAATTTACACAATATCAGAGTAAGAGATGCACGTTCAGACCGTCAAACTTAATCTCTGAAAGAAAAATCACATTTTTCTTGGAGTCAAATTTGATACCCGCTCTGAGCAATGTTGTTTCTAACTCATGTCTCTAAAGCATCTCAAAGCTGTTGGGGCTGTTACCAGCACATGTCAAAACAATGGAAGTAAAAATGAAAACAGATGTACAATAGGCTGCCAGTTCCCCTGCTTTACTCAAAAGCACAGTGTCAAAATGGCCCCATTTGTGTGTATTCACCCTTCATATGCAGTGCACAGACTGTCAACTGAAACTGCTGCAGATTTTGAACTTAAACATCAGCAGGCCTCGGATATCTTCCTGTTGGAATTTTATTGTAGCAGAATTCCTCGCAAAGTAAAGTCCTCTTGTGACTCTAACATTTTCATCCATATTAAGAAGGGGCTTATCATGTCAAATGTTGTTGTTCTGCCTCATACAGGACCCAATAATACCCATTTTAAATGTATCCTGTTTAAATAGTTTATATTTAAAGGGCTTTATTTTTCATAGCTGGGTTATAGAATCCTACAGTGCAGAAGGAGGCCATTTAGCCCATCAAGTCTGCACTGACCACAATCATACCCAGGCCCTACCCCCATGCATTCACCCTAGCTACACCCCGATACTAATTTAGCATGGTCAACCCATTTAACCCACACATCTCTGGACTGTGAGAGGAAGCCAGAGCCCCTGAAGGAAACCCAAGCAGATATGGGGAGAATGTGCAAATTCCACACAGACAGTGACCTGAGCCTGGAATCGAACTGGGGTCCCTGTTGTTGTGAGGCAGCAGTGCAGGCAGCAGTGCTAATCACTGTGCCACTGGGTTCCATCTGAAGTGCAGTATTCCCCGTTTTAAGTTTATATTTAAGTTAATTTATTAGTGTCACAAGTAAGCTTGCATTAGTACTGCAAGCGCCTGTTTGGATCCACTGAGGGAGAATTTAATATGGCCAATGCACCGAACCAGCACGCCATTTGGACTGTTGGAGGAAACTGGAGTACCCGGAGGAAAACCATGCTGACGTGGGGAGAACTCCACTCACAACGACTCAAGCCGGGAATCGAACCCCAGTGTCTGGCGCTATGAGGCAGCAGTGCTAGCCATCATGCCACCCATATTCTTTATTTGTACATCTTTTTTTCGACATCTGAATTTCACTCTGTGGTAATCAAGTTCTGATGGTTAAATATGCTGAGCCATGAAAAAGACATTGTGACAATGCAAGGTAACTGTTTTTCCTTTTGAATTGCTTTTCATTACTGGCTTCTGATTGCAGGTGATTTTAGTAAGAAGTCTCACAACACCAGGTTAAATTTGAGAAATTTGATGTCTGTGTCAATATGTGCGATCTTTTTGGAGATCCTCTCTACTTGGAGCTGGCAGTTTGCAGTGTCGATGGTAGTCATGATGTGAAGATGCTGGCATTGGACTAGGGTAAAGACAGTAAGACTTCTTACTGTGTTTACCCCAATCCAACGCCGGCATCTCCACATACAGATAATTTTGTCAGACGTAGGGAATGTTACTACAGTGAAGAGCACAAGTGATTGGCTGGAAGCAAATTTGCTGAATTTTTTTTAACTTGATCAGAATTTGAAAATGTTAATGCAATATAAAATAGGCCATCCTTTATTCCAGTTTCGATTCCACTTGCCCCGATTATCGCCCTGGATAAAAACATGCTTCCATACAATGGGAATTTTTGAAGGTACTGTACTTGAGTTGAAGTAATTATGCCTTGCTGCCTGCATAATTAATAGTGTGAAAGCACTGTCGACTTGAAACCTCAAACTGTTCTATCTTGGAGGATTAAATTATCAAATATGTACAGTTCTGTAGGTCAGAAATAATGGACATAGAATTAACAAATTAGGTACAGTACTTATTCTGTTTTGTTTTAAACTGGTGCAGTAATTACGTACAGGCACAATTTGTTTAGGCTGCTGGATCGTTTCCAAATCCGCATACACTTCCCGTCACTGTTGACATTACTGTCCACATTTAAATTGGTCATGCTCTCTTTACCCTCTTCTCTCAGTGGAGATGCTGCATTGTCACCCCTGGTGGTAGCATGATAGGTTTACATAACTTGTTTGCATTGTGAATATAGATCTGTGAATTGAAAATATAAAAATAAAGACTGAATGTATGAATTTCAAGAGGTAACTGTGTTACATCTGCATAAACTGTTTCAGTTATCCTTCATCCTATAACTCGGATGCCTACATCTGGTTCTGCTTGAGGGTGGCACAGTGCTTAGCACTGCTGCCTCTTAGTCCCAGATACCCGGGTTCAATTCCCAGCTTGGATCACTGTCTGTGTAGAATCTGCACATTTTCCCCATATTTGCGTGCTCCGGTTTCCTCCCACAGTCTGAAAGATGTGTTGGTTAGATGCATTGGCCATGTTAAACTCTCGCTCAGTGTACCACAACAAACACCAGAGTTTTGCGACTAGGTGATTTTTCACAATAACGCCATTGCAGTTTGAATGTAAGCCTACTTGTGACTAATAAATAAACTTTAACTCCATGGGAGTCTTACTAGTTTGTGGAGATAAACAAAATGAACATTTTGCCTTGTTTTTGGTGCATTTATAAGAACAGTCTTAAACAGCAGTCTCAGCCTCATTCTGTGACCATTATGCCATGGAATATATTATTGTGTTGGAGAATTAAAATATTTCATTCATGTTCTTCACCCCCATTTCGGTGAATTAACCATATGGCGGAGGATGTGTTTTCCTCTTGGGTAAATGCCATGTCCACATGCCAACTGACTCGTAATGTTGGTGGATATGATTTCAGAAAAATAATAGACTGTTGACATGTGCGTGAGGATGCAGTACACTGCACTGGGAATCACTGTGGAAGGGAATGGATGCAATCGCAAGTTATTCACTTAAATGTTGCAATTCCCACCGAATAATAATATACAACATGGAGTCCTGGTGCACCAATTACCCAGCCAGACAACTGGGTCAGTTAGTTGACTTCCAATAAATCACTGGCTGTGGCAGCTGCCTGGTTATTTTAATGTTGCAATCCCTCATAATTCAAACAGTTAACATGTGGGAATTTGAGTTACGCTTACAGAAATAAGTTAATTTAGGGTAGGCGAAATGTTTTTAGAAAATTCTGTTCCCTATTATGACAACTGTATTATTTGTCCAAAGTCTGTTTGCAAAACTGCAAATGAATGATGTGATGGGTTGCCTAGGGCCAAGTGAACATACCCATTTCATAAGCAGAACGTATCCCTATTTTGCAGTTTAGAGAACTTGTAGTTAGCAGTGCTTCGCAGCTCCAGAGAACGGGGTTCAATTTCTGGCTTGGGAAGGCTGCACGTTCTCTCTGTGTCTGCGTGAGTTTCCTCTGGGTGCTTTGGTTTCCTTTCAGAATCTGAAATGCTGGTTCAGTGCATTGACCGTGCTAAATTCCCTCTCCGTGTACCTGATTGATGCTGGAGTGTGGCTGTTCGGAGATTTTCACAGTAACTTCATTGCAGTATTGATATAAACTTACTTGTGACAACGATAAATAAAAAACTTCAAAATAATTGTGATCGGGTTGTGCTGTTAACCAATGGCAAGTTACTCACAGAAATGTAGAATCCCTACAGTGCAGAAGGAGGCCATTCGGTGCATAGACTCTGCATTGACCACTCTCCCATTCTGGCTCTATCCCCATAACCTCACGTATTTATCCTAGCTAGTCCTCCTGACACTAAGGTGCAATTTATCAGGACCATTCCACTTAACCCACACATCTTTGGACTGTAGGGGGAAACCGGAGCACCCAGAGGAAACACACACACACATACGAGGAGAATGTGCAAACCAGTGACCCTAAGCTGGGAATCGAATCTGAATCTCTGGCACTGTGGGGCAGCAGTGCTAACCACTGTGCCACCCGACTTGCTGCTGAGTTTTAGGCATTTCAAGTTTAATTTTCTATGACGCTATGATGCTAACACTATGACAGCTATCAGTAACAACGCGCACAATTGGAGTTGAGCATATTTCTCCCAACATAATGTGAACATGCCGCAAGCAACAAGAATAATTTCCAAAATTTCCTGAACATTTCAGGACCAGTTAATAAATGCAGAATGAACGAACAGATGCTTGTTTTATGCAAGTGTTTGTCTGGAGACTGTTTGAGTCGTGAATGGAATACTTTATTAGAACTGTCCAGACGTTTGGAAGAAATTGAATCCAAGTGACAAACACAGAAAATCACTCCCACAATGTGAGCTGGGAAGTTTTGCGTCCCCCCAAAGAGGAATCTGTAGCGAATCGAGAGGCAAAGGGAAAGAGAGAGGAGCAGACTGCACTGAATGCCTCATCTAACCTTCTAATGATGCAATAATATGTCATGTGGAGAATGATATTGCCTTTAGAAACCAAATAACATAGAACACAAGGGGGGACATGTGGTTATGTGACTGGGGGAGCAGGCAATGTTTCACAAGCAATTTGCTTTGATAAATTCAATACCCTTGCAGTATGGAGATTATAATCTTTCTAGCACAGTGTCTCATCATTTGAGTTCAGGAGAGTTGAGAGAGAAACAGGAATCCAGAGGGAAACTGACACAATGTCGTTCACTTCATGGTGAAAATGCACCAAGGAGAAATGTAGTTGACCCGTGGAGCTGAGTAGCTTTGCCTGTTACTGACTTGATGCTGGGAACCTCAAAGTGAGAGCATGTACCAACATGATATCATTGATTTTAGTTTCAGCATTGCTTTTGCATTCACAATTTTATTTTGTTCTTCGCTTCAAACAACTCCAAGTGCCCAGCAAATAGTCAGGAATATCACAGAATCATACAATCCCGATAGTGCTCAAGGAGGCCATTTGGCCCATCAAATCTGTACTGACAGCAATCCCATCTAGACCTTATCTCCATAACCCCATATATTTACCCCTTCTAACCTATGCATCCCAAGACACTTGGCAATTTACCATGGTCGATACACCTAGCCCGCTCATCTTTGTGTGGGTTTCCTCCGGGTGCTCCAGTTTCCTCCCTCGCTCCAGACACGGGGAGAATGTGCAAACTTCACGCAGACAGTAACCCAAGCTGGGAATGGGACCAGCAATGGGGACAGCATCTGCTTAAGAAACGAAATAAACTTCGGTCTGCCAAAATTCCAACCTCCTTGATATGCGAGGGAGGTGTCAGAAGATTGAAGAGTGCAAAATTTATAACCTTTGTACGAGAAAGGTTAGAACAACATTCCGAATGACTGCAGGCCGTTCAGTTTACGATCAGTGGTGAATAAAGTTTGAAAAACAATAGTTGAGGGTAAAAAAAAATCAACAGGCATTTATAGGAGCCTGAGTTAATATCAGAGAATGAGCAGGGAGATTTTAAAAATTATTTTGTGATGTGGGCATTTGTTGCTCGCCTTGGGAAAGTTGGTGAATCGGCATTCAATGGACCAAATGACCTCCTCCTGCGTTGTAGGGTTCTATGATGATGTCCACATGCAGCAAGTTCTGGCCAACATTCAGGCTTGGGCTGATAAGTAGCAATTAATATTCATTAATAGTCAATCTCCAACAAGGAAGAGAATCCAGCCATCTCCCTTTGACATCCAATGGCATTACCGTCACTGAATGCCCCGTTAACAGCATCCAGGGGAATTGCCATTGATCAGAGACTGAATTGAACCAACCATATAAATACTGTGGCTGACTCTGCGAAACCTGTCCGCTTCTACAGTGCACAAATCAGGAGTGTGACAGAATATTCTCCATTTACACGGATGACTGCAGCTCCAACAACAGCCAAGAAGCTTGACATCATCCAGGACAAATCACGATTGCGCCCCATCCATCATCTTCAACACCAATTCCTCCCACAACTGAGGCTCAGTAACAATAGCGTGTACCATCTACAGGACGCATGATGGCGACTCATCAAGGCACCTTAAGCAGCACCTTCCATAGAAGCAAACTCTACCACCTAGAAGAATAAGGGCAGCAGATGCATGGGAACAACATCGCCTGCAGGCTTCCCTCCAAACCACACACTATCCTGACTTGGAAATATGTTGCTGTTCCTTCACTGTTGCTGGGCCAACATCCTGGAACTCTCACCCTTACAGCACTCTGCGTGTCCCTATACCAAGCAGAGTACACGAATGCATCATCACCTTCAGACGTGCAATAAAAATGCAGGTCTAGCCAGTGACCCCATCGTCCAATGGAAGAATATAAAGAAACTCTGTGTTCTCCAAGTAGCCATATCAGACGTCAAAATAAAAGCAAGCTGTGGAAATAAAAACAGAAAATAGTGGATAAACTCACCAGGCCTGGCAGCATTTGTGGAGAGGGAAACAGAGTTGAGGCTCCAAGCCTTCTATAGAACTGAGGCATGCGGTCTCGAAACGTTAACTGTTTCCCTCTCCACGGTTGCTGCTGGATCTGCTGAGTTAATCCTGCATTTTCTGTTTTTATTTCAGCAGCCATTTATTCAGCTTCTAAGATGTCTCAGCACATCTCAGTATCCTAGATGGTGACAAACAGAGGCTATAGAATTCGTTATTAACTGAATTCACACCATTGTTCCAAACAGAGCTTTTTATTCCACTCTCGTATTCTTCGTATAAGCCAACGAGTTGGAATACCAGCTATCATTGATCTGAGTGGACATGCTCATTGTCTGATTTCATTGTTGGCATTGACTGAGATAACTCCTGGTGAGATTGAGATTGGAAATGCCAAAAAACCCGAAAGTTGAGGGACACTGAAGTTCTCGATTTGACTTTTTAAATTGCTTTTCTTTTTCCAGCAACTACTTCAGACGTGTGTACTCTCTGTAATCCTAAATCTCTTTTTGCAACTTGCCTGATGAAAGAGCAGCACTCCGTAAGCTCTTAATTACAAATAAACCTGTTGGACTTTAACCTGATGTTGTGAGACTCCTGACCGTGCCACCCCAGTTCAACACCGACATTTCTGCATCCTTTTGTAATGAATTGTACACTCTCTTGCCTACAAGTAGAGAATGTAATGTTTTTGTGTAATATTCAGGTAGGAGTAGGAATAAGACCCAAGAGAGCGAAATTGGATTTTATTGGATCATTTTGCGTTTCCACAGCTTTGAATGATGTGCCTAGATAAGCTATTAGAATGAAGTTTGAGTTTAAGTTTATTTATTAGTGACACAAGTAGGTTTACGTTAACACTGCAATGAAGTTACTGTGAAAATTCCCTCGTTACCACACTCCAGTGTCTATTCAGGTACACTGAAGGAGAATTTAGCGTGATCAATGCACCTAACCAGCCAATCTTTCGGACTGTGGGAGGTAATGTAGACGTGATAAGAGAAACTTTAGAGAAAGCTGATCAATGGTATTCTGCCGATACGGTTTGTTTATGCTCACTACAAGTCAATAGTGTGTTGAATTTGTTTTATTTGGAGCAAGCAAGGAGATGGATCTGGGCTTATCTGGTTCACTCTGAGTATTGGCTTTGTAACTTTAAGACAGAGTAAACATTTTTTTGAAAAAACACTCTTTCCTGCACTAATTCTTAACATAAAATTCCAACGTTACAATTCTGGCTGTCAGCCTGGGAAGAGAAATCTCATGATGGAATTTAGATGGAAACTGTGATGCATTTTATTAAAAATAAAAAGTTGCTGCATATTTTCTCACAGCCGTGACACATTGGAAGCTTGGATGCCGATCATACAGTGAGAGATTATCTTGAGCCCTGTGTGTGTCGGAGTCCTGTCACGTGCTCTGAGCCACCTGCTATTTTACAATGATGCAAGGCGTCTAGTCACCAGGATGTTCATATCCTGGGGGTGGAGCAAGGTGTGAGATTCACGGTGGAGTTTTGTTCTTGCGCATACTGTGTTTGGTGTTCCAGCCCTCTCTGGCTGTCTTCCATGACATTGCCACCTGTAGGCAAGAGAGCGAGGTAAACTTAAGCCATGCATTCCTCCCAGGCCTTTCTCAACGTTTCTATAGAATAGACAACATAAAGAAAATTTTGCAAACAAAATGGTATAAAATTCAAGTCCAACCTTCCTCCACTGTTGAAACTGAGCTGAAAAAGCCTCTTCTTTTTATGCCAAATGCTACTCTTCAACCATCCGCAACATCTTTCAAGACAAGCTATGACCAAGAGATGAATAGACTCTTGGAGATGCAGAGGGGTCCTGGTGCCCTGGTACATAAATCACAAAATAGTTAATATACAGGCGTAGCAAGTGATTAGTAAGGCAAATGTGTGCTGTCATTTGTTGCAAAGGGAATGGGATATAAAAGTACGAATGTTTTTCTAGTTGTACAGTTGTACCGCATATGGACTGCTTTGGTCTCTTTATTTAAGAAAAAAACATAATGCATCAGAAAGATTTCAGAGAAGATCTACTCACCTGATTGGCGGGGATGGGAGTTAGAAACATAATAGCCGGAATAGGCCATTCGGCCCTTTGAGTCTTCTCTGCTGGTCATCTTGATCATGACTGATCGTCAAAATCAGTATCCTGATCTCCCCTCCCCCTCCATATCCCTTGATCCCTTTAGCCCCAAGAGCTACATCAAATTTCTTCTTGAAATCAGACAATGTTTTGGCCTCAACTACATTCTGTGATAGTGAATTCCACACATTCATCACTCTCTGGGTTTACCACTTATCCCCAAACTATGACCCCTAGTTTTGGACTCCCCTACCATTGGGAACATTCTTTCTGAATCTACCCTGGTTAACCCTGTTCGAATTTTGTAAGTTTCTATGAGATTCCCTCTCATTCTTCTAAACTCTAGTGAACGTAATCCTAACTGACTTACCTCTCCTTATCTGTCATCCCAGGAATCGGCCTGCTAAACCGTCACTCTATCTAGGGAGGGAGTACAGCGAAGGGCGTGCTTCCTCCAAAACTGCACACACTCCTCCAGGTGTGGTCTCACCAACACACTACATAATTGCAGCAAAATATCCCGATCTCTCTACTCAAATCCTCTCACTATGAAGGCTGACATACCATTTGCCTTCTTTACTGCCTGCTGTACCTGTGCCCTTACTTTCAGCGACTGGTGCACGAGAACTTCAAGGTCTCGTTAAGTATTGACCGCTTTCGATTTACACCCATTCAAGTAACGATCTGCCTTCCTATTATTGTTGCCAAAGTGGATAACCTCACATTTATCCACATTATGCTGCATCTGCCATGAATATGCCCACTCACTCAACCTGAATCATTCCGAAGCATTTCTCCATCCAGCTCACAGCTCACTCTCCCAACCAACTTTGTATCATCTGCAAATTTGGATACAATACATTCAGTTTCCTCTTTTGAACAGTTGACGTCCCAGCACAGATCCCTATGGAACCCCACTAGTCACTAACTGCCCAGCAGAAAAAGACCCATTTATGCCAACTCTTTGCTTCCTTTCTGCGAACCAGCTTTCTATCCATCTCAAGACATTACCTGCAACCCGAGATGACTTAACTTTAAGTAGCAGCCTGTTATGTGAGACCTTGTCGAAAGCCTTCTGAAAGTTTAAATGAACCACACTCACTTATCCTCTTCGGTCAACTCCACTAGTTACATCCTCAAAAAATTCCAATAGATTTGTCATGCATGATTTCCATGGGTTATCCGTAAGGAAAATTTGGATAGATTGGGCCTGTACCTGCAGATGAATAAGAGACAATCTCATTGAAACATATAAAATCTTGGCGGGACATGAAGGGTGGGTGCTGAGAGGCTGTTTCCCCTTTTGGGGAAGACTAGAACACAGGAAACAATGTGAAAATAAGGAATCTCCCATTTTAGAAAGTGCTGAGGTGAATAAATTTCTGAAGGCTATGAGTCTGGAATTTTCTTTCCCAGAGAGCAATGAAGGTGATCAGTGAATGATTTTAAAACTGAATTAGATAGATTCTTGATTGACAAGGGAGTCAAAGGGTATAGGGACGAGACAGGAAAGCAGAGGCTCAATCCAATGAACCAGGGTCTTATTAAATGGCAGAGAAAGTTCAAAGGATCAAAGATATTCTCCTGCTCCGAATTTGTATGCATGTTACTTAAACTCCCGTAGGCCTGGGGACAACAAAGAAATTCATCACAGGAGTTCTTTTGCTCTCTTGCATGCTCTGTCTCTTGCCCTGTATCGCTTGTTATTACTTGTTCTCTCTCACATGCTTCTCCCCTCGCTTTTCCTCTCTCATTCACTCTCTCACACTGTCGCATTCTCTCTCTTGCTCTCTCTTGGCTTTCTCTCTCTTTCCCTTGCGCGCTCTCTCTCTCTCGCTCTCTCTTTCTTGCTCTCGATCTTCCTGCACTGCTCTTCTGCATATTTTTCACAAAGTATTTTTATCGTAAAGGACCAAATGAGCTTTTGAGCCATCCCGCCAGCAAGTCTGCAGCTCTAACTGACAGTGTTGCGATATCTGCTGCCTGTAAAATGTTCACAATGTATGAATTAAAGTCAAAAGCAGATTGTGTTGAGGAAGATGTGAAGTGACACAAGGAAACTTGATGATACCAGTGCGAATGGTTCTTGAACATGCATTTTAATTTATTTTTATAATCATAAATAAATCAGATTTACTTGATCTTGACAGCTGGACAGATGTTGTGTAGGGCTCAGGATGGCTTTTTGTTAGTACCAGCTGGAGAGATTCCAGCTGAAGCAAATTGTCAAGTGGTTCATTATATTACATGGTCAATTAACAGAAGTATTACACTACTCTCATCATCATTTCTAGTACAGGAACATTAGGGATGAGTGGGTCATACAGCCCCTTGTGCTGCTTGGTTATTATGTTAGATCATGTCTAATGTAGCCTTAGATTCCATTTTCCAGCCCTTGTTCTATACCTCTTGTTAGGCTTAATAAAAATCTTATCCCTTCCAGTCTTAAACAGTCTAGGATGCATCAAGAGCTTGTTAGTGGTGTGATGCTGGACATAGGGCTGCCAACAAGCAACGTCAGAGAGGTTTCAAGTTTTAAAGTTTGTTTATCAGTGTCACAAGTCGGCTTACATTAACACCACAATGAAGTTACTGTGGAAATCATCTCGTCATCACACTCTGGTGCCTGTTGGGGTGCATTGAAGGAAAATTTAGCATTGCTAATCCACCTAACCAACACATCTTTCAGACTGTGGGTGGAAACTGGAGCACCTGGAGGAAACCCAAGCAGACATGAGAATGTACAAGCTCCACAAAGAGAATGACCCAGGCTGGGAACCAAACCCAAGTCTCTGGCTCTGAGAGACAGCAGTGCTAACCACTGTGCCACCATGCTGCCCTAATGTGATGTGTGGGTCAGCTTACATTCCGTTGTTAGTACTTTCTTACGGTCACCATGGGCAGTTGTTTCTGCAGCAAGAAGGAGAATTGGAGGGATGCTCTCCATGAGCCACACTTGGTGATGAATGGACCAAATTTGATTTCCAGCTTGGGTCACTGCCGGTGCGGAGTTTGCCCCTGCTCCCCATGTCTGCGTGGGTTTCCTCCGGGAGATCTGGTTTCCTCCCACAGTCTGAAAGACGTGCTGGTTAGATGCAGTGACCGTGCTAACTTCTCCCTCTGCGTACCAGTGCAGGTGCTGGAGTGTGACCACTGGGGGATTTTCACAGTAACTTCATTGCAGCTTTAGTGTAAGGTTTCTTGAGGCGCTAATAAATAACCTTTAAACTTTTAGACTATAAAAAAAACTTTTGTGTCCATTCTCACTGTCGAAGGAGATATGTGTTTTCCCAAAAACCAATCGTGCAGGGAAACCATTGCAGTTGCTGAATGTGGAGATCACTGTGTTAAGGGTTAACTGCTGAGCACTCATACACGTCAGTGGTGATTTAGTGAACATTACTGGGTGAACATTCAGACTCCAGACATGTTAATTGAATTGTAGCTGAACAAGTCTCAACTCTGAGGGAATTTTCATTACTGATATGCCTCACCATTAGATTTGTTCTTGTTATTAATGAGCTTGTCGATCACTCTGCCCCTCCAACAATATTTGAGTGGATCTGTCAGTCTGTGATGACTGTTCACTCACTCTGCAATAGCCCAGGCTTCCATCGCCAGTCCTAGGATCTGCCAAGGAGCCAACGGCCCAGCAGCAGAATAAGGTGAATTCAGGAACAGTCATTTCAAAATTTGGTTGTCTTCCTTTTCTGGTACTGAGTTCCCACTCCCACCTCCCAACCCCCACCTGACCCACTTCTGTCCCCAAGATTTTCCCCCAATTCCATTGCCTACAGGGTTGGTGCCTTCAACCTCCAGATCCAGTGCATTGTCCCCTGCAGGCCCTGGTGTCTCTTTGAGAAATCCTTTTGTCAGTACCCACTTGCCTCTGCTGTTCTCCTTTGTTGCTTCCCGATGCTTTTCCTGGTGCCCCCTCTCCTCTCTGCGAAAATGGTGCAGAGTAGTAAGTGTTAGAATATAACCGATGATAAAATTGAGCCTGTTGTAATATGAACAATGGGCTCCCGTTGTAAGAATCAGCTGACCCAATTAACTATGCAACCAATGACAAACTGATGTGATGATCAGCTGACCAGCTGACTCAGTATAAATAAGAACCTGTTGGGAATTGCTAAATTGCCTGGTATAGCCCAGGCTGAGTCCTCAAGTATTGGAATAATGAAGTTTCTTTCTTACACCATTTTCTTTGATTCATCTGTTGGAATTTAAAGTCTTTTTATTATTAGTCACAAGCCAGGCTTACTTTAACATTGCAATGAAGTTACTGTGAAATTCCCCTAGTTGCCAAACTCCGGCGCCTTTTCGAGTACGTTCCTGTTCGGGTCAATGCACCTGATCAGCACGTCTTTCAGAGGAAGCCGGAGCACCCGGAGGAAACCCACACAGACACAGGGAGAACGTGCAAACTTCACACAGACAGTGACCCAAGACAGGAATCGAACCTGGGTCCCTGGAGCTGTGAGTCAGCAGTGCTAACCATTGTGCCACTTTGCCGGCCAGTAAGTTTGGAGTAAGTTTGCTTTCATTTCGTTGCCTTTAACTGAAGAGTACCTTCTGCTAGATGAACAGTGTGTCCATCTATGAACTTCCCTCGGGCCACCTCACCAGACGTGCACCTTTTGAAAGTTGTTGTGATTTGTGCCATCTTGGTGTCATGCCACTGTGGGCAGATATTTGAATGCGGAGGGGGACTGATGCTGCAGGGTGCCCAATGATGATGTGCTAAAGAATGGAAGTGAGTTTGAATGGTAGGAAACCCAATAGGTCACGGGTGATGAGAGGGGATAATCATGGAGCGATTTTCTATTGATATAAACTGTGATTTAGGCCTCTTGCGAGATTTTCTACTCCAGTTGCCAAGCCTGTCCATAAAGAATAGGAACAGAAAATCCTAGCCAGAGGTTAACACTGTGGCATCAGGGATTCAAATTCCACCATGGCAGCTGATGGAACTTAAATTCAATCAGTAAATCTGGGATTGAAAACTAATCTCACCATTGGTGACCATCAGACTACCATCAATTGGTATAAAAATCCATCTCGTTCACTCCTGCCCATAAAGGAAGAAAGTCTGCCACCCTTACGCAGCCTGGCCTATATGTGTCACAGACTCACAGCAACGTCTTAACCATCCTCTGAAATAGTGATGGCAAACCACTCAGTTCAAGAGCAATTAGAATGATGGAATAGAACAATATCATAGCATCCCTATAATACAGGAGACCATCGAACCTGCACCAACAGCAATCCCACACAAGCCCTATCCCTGTAACCCCGTGAATTTATCCTGGTAATACCCCTGTTAATCCCATGTATTTATCCTGGTAATACCCCTGTTAATCCCATGTATTTATCCTGGTAATTCAGCCTGGCCAACTGGCTTAACCTGTGCACTTTGACTATGGGGGGAGACTGGAGCACCTGGAGGAAACCCATGCAGACACTGGGAGGACATGCAAACCCTGCACAGGCAGCCATCTGAGGCTGGAATTGAACTTGGATCCCTGACGCTGTGAGGCAGCAGTGCTAACCACTGTGCCATCGTGGCGCTCGGTGGGATGGGTGACAAATAGTATCCGTCATGTATTCCATGAAAGTATAATTTGCTGCTTCAGGCTCTGGGTAGAGTCTGTGGTTAGAGCTTAAGACTCCAATTTGTAATGAAGTAACAAAACACAACTGTTAAACCATTAATCGTTAAAGCAGCTTATGGATTGTTCAGATGTACTTCTGGGAATTACTTAAGTCAGACTCAGTCCCTCTTTAAGTGAATTAGTTAATTCTTTAATGTTGAAGTATGAGTAGAACAAAGCCTTGGTTTGCTTGTGAAGTATTAATCCCCGTCACACATTCAACCATAAGGATTAACCACAGTTGCCTGGCAGATATTTGAATAAGATTGTCCTGGTTAAATTACTTTCATAGGCTTGCTTATGACCCTGGATTGCATTAATAAGGAAAACTATGAGAGAGGAAACTAGACGACTGTATTTAAGAATAAGAGATTTAGATTTTCTTCTCGGTTTTGTCTGTGGCGCCTGTTTCAGCTCTTGAGTCATTGGATGAAAACCAACACGATTTGAAATGATGCAGTGAAATCTCAATCATTAAGAGAAGCTGAGCAGAGTACGAACAAAAAATGTGCAGCTCACAACTATCCACAAAGGTGTCAAAAATACATTACAAATAATATATACAAAAATGGTGGCAAGGTGGCACAGTGGTTAGCACTGCTGCCTCACAGTGTCAGGGACTTATGTTCAATTCTCAGCTTGGGTCATTTGCTATTTGGAGTCTGCATGTTCTCCCCATGTCTGCGTGGGTTTCCTATGGGTAGTCCAGTTTCCTCCCACAGTCCAAAAGATGTGCTGGTTAGATACATTGGCCACATTAAATTCTCCCTCAGAGTACTCAAACAGGCACTGAAGTGTGGCGACTAGGGGATTTTCACAGAAACTTCATTGCAGTGTTAATGTAAGTCTACTTGTGATACTAATAAATAGACTTTAAAACTTTCAACTTTTAAACTTAACATTTAAACAAATACTTATTTGACTTCAACAGTTTTTGCTGGCTAGAATAAGCTGATTGTCAGTGTAATTGTTCTGAACTTTGGTTTCCCAATGGCAATAATGGAATTTTACCTGGATGCATTTATATCGCAGCTTTCATATCCTCAGAGAATCCCAAAATGCTTTATACAGAAAACTAATCACTGCTATAGGGAAAGGTGACAGTCAATGACACACCGCGGGCTCCCAAAGACAACAACGAGCTTACAAATGAATTCTGATCATGTTGGCAGAGGGATGAATTTAGCCAGCAAGTGCATGAAACTCTTTTTTTGCTCTTCTTCGAAGCATGGTGCCGTGGTGTCTTCTATCTTCACCTGAGGGAGAAGACCTTGGTTTGATGTCTCATCTGAAAGTCTCTCTCAGCAGTGCACTAAAGTGTCATTCTGGATCATGTGCTTAAATCTCGACTGGGGATTTGAACCCCATGACCTTTTGACAAAGAAGTGCTGAGCCGTCAAGTACAGTTGAGAGATTCCAGGAAGGATTTAGGAAGTGTTACATTAGAATATTGTAACAGTAATTTATTCAGGTTTGTGGTCAATGATATGGACTTGGCAGAGTTGGTCCTTCAGGGTTTATTTGGCAAAGTAGCAAGGAGCAATGTCATTCTTCATGTTTATGCTCTGCAGAATAATATAAAAATGAGCAGGTAGTAGTTTAACTAATATCTTAATGTGCACTAAATGCTCAAGAGGATGTCTTCAGTTCTGACCTACTCTTGACCAGCTCATTGCATGTTAAGTGTTGCCGACTGGCATGTTCCAAAGCCCAGGACTATGTGCTGAGGGACACGCTGAAGCTTGAGGCAGCTGCTGTAAAGGTGGAATGGGGAAGGTCACTGTCTGAGACCTTTCAACTACAGTGAACTCCAGGGAGCAGAACCCTCTTCGGCTGATGACTCACTGATTGTATGCAGTGACTATTACATGTATCTCCATTGTACTGAAGCACCTCCGAGTGCAAGCCGATCTATGTAGACAAATTTTGCACCTTTTGGAGTGACCATTTTGAAATGCCTCTAATGTTTCTTTGACTGTATTGAAACAGCTCAGAGTATAACTTATCATTAACAAGGTTTAAATTAAATGTTAAAACTGTACATCTTTGGTCACAGTGTAATTAACATTTGGTTCAACCAATTATATTAAACTCCTTCAGGAATTACACCCCCTTAATCACTGAAAAGAAATGACAAAACAGGGTTTCACAGATCTTAATCACAGCTATGTTTCATGGATAATACTCAACTCCTAACTGGCAATGATTCTGTCATTTTGTCGCATATTTTGGGGGGTATGTGGAGAACCTGAATATTATTGCACTTTGTATGTTGGCCATTTTGCAAAGTTTGCAATGTTTTTTCAAATATTTCCAAATATGGTATTTTTTTAAAAAAAAACAAACATGAGATTAGTTATAATGCCTGTTCTTGTCAGCTTGGATCTAGTATGTCTCTTTCTGTGGAGATCACAATTTGGATTCCATTTGAATTGTGTTTTTTTGGAGTAAATCAGGAAATGGATTAGGAACTTACACCGTCCACTCTGCATTGACTTTGTAACTCTGAGAAAGGGATAAAATCTTTATAAAAATTACTTTGACATCCAAATCAGCTGGGAGGACAGACGTGCTAAGATCAGCGACCTTAAAGGAGCCAAGAGCACCAGCATTGAGGCCACTTCCATCCGAGACCAATCCCACTGGCCGTGTGCTTAGGACATCAGAGTCATGTTTACTAAGGAGGTCATCTTTGCCCAATTCTGGAAAGGCTCCTGAACAAGAAGAAGACAACGGAAGTGCTTCAAAGACACACTGAAGTTTTACCTCAAGAAATGCAAAATAGACTGGGAGAGTCTTGCTCAGAAGGGACTTAATCAGAGGAACCTCTAACTGAAGGAACACAACACTTTGAAAACTTCTGATGACAAGAAGTTGATAGGTATAGTTTTAGTTGATAAGTATATGGAAGAGAAGGGAATGGTTTAGTTTGGAGGGGCATTGCTTTTTATATTGGTCGGCGCAACATCGAAGGCCGAAGGGCACGTTCTGTGCTGTAGTGTTCTATGTTCTATGTTCTAAGAGGGAGCAAAAAAATGGAGCCTAAGAAAGGAATACGAGCAATCTTGAGTTCAAGGACCAAACTTACCTTCCAAAAGCACCTGCCAAGTGTATAGTCGAAGATGTGGTTCTCGGATTGGGCTCATCAGCCATGCAAGAATACACACAACTCATGACCAGTAACATGTAGATGGGCAGTCAGATTCATTAGCTAGTGATTGCCGAAGAAGACTTTGATATATCCTATTTTCAGACACTCTTCCCTGTCAATTACTCCTCCCCAAAGTTTGAGCTTCCGCTATATCTATACAAAGGTACATGTTCAAACAATTATCAATTTGCAAGTTAGTACTAATTGAGGTGTCTCAACACTGTATTGCCACCACCAGTTGAGCAGCTTAACATCTGAAGGATCAGCTCAACATCTGAAGTTGATCAGTTGCATTTAATTTTTTCCCAGTAAAAAGTTGGACCTCTCCAACCTTATGCTAATTTATACCTCTGCAATGTTGAGTTAATTATAGATTAACCCCCAATATCTGACAAAATGACAGAATCATTGCCAGTTAGGAGTTGAATATTATCCATGAAACAACCCAAGTTGTGACTGTGATTTGTGAAGCCCTGTTTTGTCATTTCTTTGCAGTGGTTGAGTGGGTGTAATTCCTGAAGGAGTTTAATGTAATTGGTTGAACCAAACGTTAATTACACTGTGACCAAAGAATTACAGTTTTAACGTTTAATTTAAACCTTGTTAATGATCATTGAAATGATGAATCCTGTTTGTAGATCTTGTTTCTGGGAAAACATACACAGTAACTGATATGGAATGATTATTATATTTTGGTGAAAAAAATTGTCTTAAAAGTTGTTTTTCCCCAATCCCCTATTCAGGCATTAAGACAGAAGTAAATCAATTCTGTACTGGTGAGGTCAGGCTCAATGGGCCAAAGGGCCTTCTCTTGTTCCTGATTTATCTCTTTGTATGTCTGCGTGCTCTCCTTGAACCACACACTATTGTTCACGATAGCAAGGGGTAGCAGGTCTGTTTAATTATCAGCAAGGTATTTATGTTCAAGTCTTGCAGTTTTGCATTAATTGCTGACTGTCTGGATCTGCAGTACTTGTGAAAGTGTTCTGTCTGATAAACGATGATGAATATTTTGCAGCTGAAAGTGGAGAAACATCTGAAGGATGTAATCCACCAAATGTTACCCTACTTCTTCAGAGGGTAGAATCATACAATCAGAATCATAGAATCCCTACAGTGCAGAAGGGGGCCATTCAGCCCATCAAGCCTGCACTGAAAACAATCCCACCCAGGCCCTATCTCTGTAACCCTATGTATTTACCCTGCTAATCCCCCTGACACAAAGGGATAATTTAGCATGGCCGGTCAACCCGCATATCTTTGGACTGTGGGAGGAAAAATTGAGAACCCGGAGGAAATCCATCCACATCGCACAACACTTAACACTAGTCTTGTTGAGAAATGGGATTAAATACCCCAGCAATTATTGCCTCAGTGGTAACATCTGTACCTCATCTGTGCTTTTGTTACTTCTTTATTTGACGGTTTCAATACTTTGCTGACCTCTGCCCTATCTTCCTGCGCAAAACTCGGCTACCCTTATTCTAGGTCACATTGAGTATCCTTCACCCATCACCCCGGTTCTTGCTTGCCCAGGTTGGATCTTGGACCTCAATTTCTCAAATTTAAAATTCTCACTCTTGGATTCAAATCCCTCCTTCATCTCTGTAGCCTCCTACAACCTTGATCCCATATCATCCTCTGAGAATTTTGTCCCTCTAAGTCTGGTCTTGCATATCACTGGTTTCCTTCACACAACCATTGACAGGCCTACTCTGAAACCTCACAGCCTCTGCACTTTCTCCATTCTAACACCACTTAAAGCCTACCTCTTCGACCAAACTTTTGAGCACTTGGCCTCATGTTTCCTTACGTGGCACAGTGTCAAATGTTGCATGATAATTTTGTGAGGCACTTTGGGATCTTCTCTCACAGGACCATAGAAAAGTTACAGCACAGAAAGAGGCCATTAGGCTCATCTTGTCCTTGTCAGTCCAAAAACACCCAGGTGCTCCTTCTAATCCCATTTTCCTACATCCAGTTGCTAGACCTGTAGCTTACAATACTTAAAGTTCAGATCCAGGTACTTTTTGAAAGATTTTAGCCTCTCTGCCTCCATCATCAACTCAGAAATTCCAGAAACCCACCACCTTTTGCATTGTGGTCAAAGGCAGTATATAAATGCAAAATGTTATTATTTCAGCTGTCGTTGGATTTGACCATTTGTTTTCAGGGCAAGGATTTGATATTTCCCACAGTTCTGTCCCTTTTGATCAATCAGCCATGTATCCTGCATACCTTCTCCTAATTCCTTATGGAATTTAATGATGGACTGTGTCAAATTGACAGGATGTACAGATGCCGGCGTTGGATTGGGGTGGTAAGAACTCAGTAAGAATTTAGCAACACCAATTTATAATCCAACCGATTTATTTGATAGTAAAAAAGCGAGCTTTCGACTCCTGTGTCTTCCTCAGGCCTGAGGAAGTTGGATTATAAATTGGTGTTGCTAAATTATCAAATTGACAGCTCAGCATTCGTACAGGAAATCAGCCTGAAATTAAAATACACCCCTTTATGGTCCTTAGCTGCATAAACTTGGGTGAATACTTGATTTGGGAAAACACGAGTTGACTGCTAATCTTGTACTTGATTGCTTGAATAATAAATTGGCCGTTGAATTTGTTTTGGCTTCTAGTATGGCTAGTGAAAGCAGAATAAATGAAATCTCTACTGAAGCAGAGTGATGGTTCAATTCTTACAGGAGGACAGGCGATCTCATTATTCTGTGTTAGAGATGAATGGAATCAGGAGTGAAGTTGAATAATGGTGTGAATGTGACTGAAAAGTAGACCTCTCATTATTGAACGTTAGAAATAGAAGCAAGCGACCATCTTTTAATTAAGAAGGAGACTCTGTTGCTGATGCATGTTTTAACCTTTCAGTTAGACAGATCTTTGTTGTATTGTGTCGTGCGGTGCATCCCTAATGGAGATGATGTTGTTTGCTGTGGTTCCCTCACGTTCTTTTATTCAGAGGGTGGAATTACTTTGAGAAGATGAATGTTTGTTTTTTGTTGTTGTGGGTTTATTAAATGGATTGAAAAATGAGATGGTAAAAAACTTTGATATGGGTCTAACATAATTAATTAATGCGTTTGAGTGCTTTTCATATCTCATATCTCCCGCCTGGCATTCTGAATGTTTCTCCACGCACTGGAGCCTGCATTTCAAATCACTTGGTATCATAATGAATTATGATGGACTTTAGATCATCATAAATCAATCTCTTGTAAGATGGTGCATAGTAAGTTAGAGTATTTTTTTTGATCGGTCTCTCTTTATGTGAAGTTGTTTCTTTTTCTGTCTTGTTTTATTCTTCATTTTTTTTCTTTTTGCCCTTTGTTTCTTTCCCCCAACTCTTTATTTCTTCCTCCTTTTCTTCTCTTTCTGCCTCAATATAAAGTCAACTTCTATATCCTCCTTTCAGTCTTGCTGCATTTATAACTCACTTCACTCTTTAACTCTCCTCTTCTTGCCTCCCTTCAATGACAAAAAGACTGGCATTTACCTTCCTAGCTTTTTCTTTTAGTTGTTATCTTCAAAGTGTGTTACTTTGATTCAAAATTAACTAGAAATCAAATCGGAATGAGGAAAGACACATTGACCTGGAAAGTTGTTGGGCTTGTGTTTATTTTTTAGGCATTAATTGAGCAATTGAGTTATACAAGACATTGGTAAGACTACACATAGAATACTGTGTGCAGTCCTGATCACCCCAGTATAGAAAATATATTATTAAACTAGAAAGAGTGCAGAAAAGATTTAGTAGGATGCTACCAGGACTTGATGCTTTGAGCTCCAAGGAGAGGCTGGATGGACTGGGACTTTTTTCCCCGGAACATAGGAGACTTGGGGGCGATCTTATAGAGGCCTATAAAATAATAAGGGACATAGATCAGTTAGATAGTCAACATCTTTTTCCAGAGGTAGAGGAGTGTGGAACCAGAGGGCATAGGTTTAAAATGAGAGGGGAGAGATACAAAAGGGTCCAGAGGGGCAATTTTTTCACACAGAGGGCAGTGAATGTCTGGAGCAAGCTGCCAGAGATAGTAGTAGAGGCTGGTACAATTTTTGTCTTATAAAAAGCATTTAGAGTTACATGGGTAAGATGGGTATAGAGGGAAATGGGCCAAATGCAGGCAATTGGGATTAGCTTAGTGGTGAGAAAAAAGGGTAGAATGGACAAGTTGGACCGAAGGGCCTATTTCCATGTTGAAAACCTCTGACTAATTAAGCATCCAATATGGTAAGTGAGGTGTATTGGTAAAGGCCTGAGACTGAAACAAGCATATATAAGCAGGAGGTTTTATGTCACTTTAACACTTTCTCCAAAATTGGGTTGCTCTGAGCTTACCAAATTTTATTTAAAGAATACTTAGCTGAAAGCAGGAGGAACAGGAATCCTTCATCCTGCCCAACAGCAGTTCTGAAGATTATTGCTGGCCACCATTGAATGGCAGCTCCCGCTCTCCAAATGCCTTCTGTTCACCTCCTGAAGACCTCCTTGAGAGCTGGTGGTGGCATCACAGCAATCCAAAGTGATTGCCTGCTTTGCCCATGGTCCCCAGCCAAGCTATTCAATCTAGTTTCGATCGAGCCCCAGCACTGGGAGTTTCAAAATTTGAATTTTTTTTTGAAAGTCCCTCTTTTGGACATTAGAAATGTCAGTTTCTGATGAAAAATGATGGATTAAAAATTTCCAGTAAGCATTTTGAATTGTTTGTGCAGGAGGATAGTATTTTTCTGCCTTGCAATAAGTTTTATATAACGGAACTAATGTTAGTTTATATAACTAATGTTTTTAAATCTAGGCAATTCTTAGAATAAATAAGGACAAAGGAATTTGCAGCAAAAAAAAGTTTGGCACAAAAGCGTGACACGAAGTGACAATGGAAAGCAAGATCTGTAGACTGATAATGTGCAGGCATAAGATGTAGATGCAATGCTGAATATATTTCCGGGTTTGACTGCTGGGATGCTCCGATGAGGAGAGAATTTTACAAGACCTTGAAATCCACTAAATATGTATTCACTTGCGTAGTTAAAATGCTTAATTAAAATTTCCCAGGCACATTTGCCATTGAATGTGAAATTTGAAATTGTGGTCTTTATGAATATTAATGTGAACGTTGATGAGGACTTCATGAGAAGGATGCACCATTTGTGGCTAATTCAGGAAGTTAACAATGTTATCAAATGAAAAGTCTTGGAATGCTGCAAAAAGATAGGCCTCGTGCACACTCACGCATACAAAAGTAGGCCAGGGGATTTGGGATGTTTTAGGAACCAGCAAAAGGATGACTAAAAAAAAACGAGGGAGAATTTACAACATGTGAGAGTAAATTAGCAAGAAATATAGAAAAGAGAGTAGATGTTTATAAGTCTATTAAGAGGAAAAGAGTGGCTAAGTAATCATTGGTCCCTTAAGGAGTGAAACTGGGTGATCAATAATGGAAAACTGGAAGTAACAGAGATTTTGTGTAATGACCTCAGTGAGGCCCATGAAGTTGGCCTCTTAGAGTATGAGCTCCTTGACTGAGACAATGATTGCCTGGTCAACCAAGAAGTCTCACTGGTACATAGATTGAGGAGTGTCAGGGCTACTGACACTTCGGATTCTGACCTTGTACCTGAAGCATTCTTGGGAGTGGAATAGAGTTTGTAAATCAAAGAATCTAATGAAGGAACCTCAGCCTCTAAGGAGTTATTTCATTTTGAATGGGTATTTTGTTTCAGTTTTCACAGTAGAAGACACAAAAAGCATCCAAACAATTGCAGAGAAGCAAGAAGGAAAACAAAATTTAAAATGATTGGAAAATTAATGGATGAAAAGCTGGCTAATCCCCTGGACTTGATGTCCTGCGTTCTGAACCCTGAAAGAAGCGCCAGCGGTGATACTGAATGCATTTGTTGTAATCTTCCAAATTTCCCTGGATTCTGGAAAGGTCTCAGTGAATTGGAAAATCACAAGTGTAACAGCTCTATTCAAGAAAGGAAGGAGATAGAAAGCAGAAAGCTTTAGGTCAAATAGTCTCACATTTGTTGCCTGGAAAATGCTTGAGATAGTAGCAGAGCATTCAGACAAACATAAGACTACCAAGCAGGGTCAGCATGCTTTATTGAAAGAGAAATCTTGTCTGGCATGTTCGTTGGAGTTCTTTGAGCATAGTGGAAAAAGGAAGACCTTTGGATTTCCAAAAGGCACATAATAAGATGACATATAAAAGGACAACGCACCAAATAAGAGTTTTGGTGTTGAAGAAACGTACTAGCCTACATAGTGGATTGATTAATTAATAGGAAACAGAGACTCAGGGTAAATGGGTAGTAAGAAGAATAGAGGCGTAGACTATTTTCTAAATAGGGAGAGAATTCAGAAATCAGAAGCACAAAAGGACTTGGGAGGGCTAGTTCAGGATTTTTTGAAGGTTAAGTTGCAGGTTAAGTTGGTTGTTAGGAAGGCAAATATCTCAGCATTCGTTTCAGGAGAACGAGAATGGATGTCCTGCTGAAGCTTTATAAGCCTCTGTCAGACCACATTTGAAATATTGTGAGCAATTTTGGACTCTGTATCTAAGAAAGGATGTGCTGGCCTTGGAGAGGATCCAGAGGAGTTGCATGAGAATGATCCCAGGAATGAAAAACTTGACGTAAGAGGAGTGTTTGAGGATTCTGGGTCTGTACTTAGTAGAGTATGGAAGAGTGAGGGGGGATTTCATTGAAACTTAGAGAATACTGAAACTCCTGGATAGAATAGGGAAAATGATGAGGGTCTGAGGGCACAGTGTCAGGGTAAAGGAATGACTCTTTAGAACTGAGATGAGGAGGAATTTCTTCAGCCAGAAGGTGATGAATCTATATAATTCATTGTCGCAAAAGGCTGTGGAGGCTGGGTCATTGACTATAATTAAGACGTGGATAGATGTGTTCTTGATTGGTAAAGGGATCAAACGTTATGGGAAGTAGGCAGGAGAATGGTTTGAGAAACCGAAAGCCATGATTGAATGGCAGAGCAGACTTGATGGGTCAATGGCTAATTTTGCTCCTATATCTTATAGTCTTTCAGAATGGCAAACTGTATCTTGTAGAGTGCTACAAGAATCAGTGCTGGGGACTCAACTATGTACGACGTAAATTGATGAATTATTCATAACTGCTCTTGAATCCTGGTCTGGCTGTAGTAGAATGTAATTGTGGGATGGGGAAGGAAACCCGTTTTACCCATAGTTGCCACGCAGGAAGTAAGCATGCACTGTTTTAAATCTGGTTCTTAGCATGATTTAGATCATTCAGCTATTGTTAGGTGGATATGTGAAGGTTTGTTTGGTGAGAGTGTGGAAGTGTTCGCATCAGTGTTCTTTTACTGAGGTTATGATTGAGTCATGCTGTAGGGAAAGTGTGGAGCAAACTCCGTTCTGATCCGGATTCGTATTAGATTTGGTCTGGAAGTGCTTACTGTTCATCCCTTCTCCAGTAGTAAGTCCATTATCTGAGCTCAGTAGATGATAATGGAGATATTTGGCACGTATTACATTTTGACAATGTCAGATTTCTCTTTCCTGTGCTTAGGTTTATTGAACCATTTCAGCACAGCCAAGACAAGAGAAGTAAACTGGGCAGCCCCCTGAGAGGCAGCATGCTTCTGTCCCATCTTCAGACTCATTTACCCCACCCATGCCATCCAGAATCAGCAGCTTCTGCTTCTATTTCACTCTTTGTGCACCATCAAGCTCACAACCTCCTCCCCCGCAACATCTCGCTGATATCAATAGCAAATTCTGTTAAAACAAGTGTGCAAAGAAATGGACAAACGAGCAGAGAACCACAAAAGGTGGAATATGATAAATGTTGAGTGGCGGAGCAGGCTTGAGGGGCCAGGTGGCCTATTCCTGCTCCGAATTCTTATATGTTCTTTTGTTCCCCTGATCTCAAAATCAACCTTATTGCGAAAATGGCACTGTTAAAAAGAAACCTGCACTCACAAATTCAAGCAGGAAAGACCTACTTACGTGTTTTAGTTGACTGAAAGGACATTCATCAGATAGATTACCAACATTTACTAATTACCCCAATACGTGCTTCATAATACAGTGTAACAAATGACAATGGGACTTTTTAAAATAGACCTTCATGCAGAATGAAGATATCTATGCTTGGAAGATTTCTGGTTCAAGTGATGGCGACTGATTTTTAAAAGGTGTCTGATAGCACAGTGGTTAGCACTGCTGCCTCACAGCGCTAGGGACCCAGGGTTCAATTCTGACCTCGGGTGACTGTTTGGAGTTTGTGCGTTCTTCTTGTGTCTGTGTGGGTTTTCTCTGGGTGCTCTGGTTTTCTTCCACAGTCCAGAGATGTGCAGGTTAGCCTGATTAGCCATGCTGAATTTGCTTTTAGTGTCATGGCGATCATCAGGGTAAATACATGGGGTTACGGGGATAGGGCCTGAGTGAGATTGTTGTTGGTGCAGGTTCAGTGCGTTGAATGGCCTTCTCCTGCACTGTAGGAATTCTATCATGGTGAGATTCTGTTGTTAATGATAGCTGTAGAAAGGAGGCAGCAATGCCCTGAACTGAATTTGAACTAAGTTTAATGAAAACAGTGTTGGCCATCCTTCTGTCCCTGAGCAAAGTTAGTGGCAAACGTTTATCTGTTTGTATGAGGACTGCATCACCATGTACAATGTATAAAATTGTAATCAAATCATCACCACTGATTTGATACTGTGGTGTTGCTGCAGATTGGGGCTATCTTTCCGTCTGCTTCTATGGTGTGGCTGAATACCTGGGTTTGGCATTTCCACAAGCAATGTTATAGATTTTTTGCTGTGCTGTTGTACGGCAACTCAGAAGGAGTTTGATCAAGGAGAACAAAGAACAGTACAGCACAGGAACAGACCCTTCAGCTCTACAAGCCTGTGCTGATCATGATGCCTGCCTAACATAAAACTATACGCATGTACGGAGTCCATACCTTGCCAATCCCGTCCTATTCATGTATTCATTTGGTTGCCCCTTAAATGCCACTATCGTCCCTGCTCCCACCACCTCTCCAGGCAGCGCACCTCCCGGGCAGCAAGTCATTCACCATCCTTTGTGTAAAGAAACTTGCTTCGCACATCTCCTCTAAACATTTCCCCACTCCCTTAAACTGATGTCCCCTAATACTTGACTTTTCTACCCTAGGAAAGAGCATCAGACTATCCATTCTGTCCATGCCACTCATAATCTTGTATACCTCTATCGGATCACCCCTCAACCTCTGTCATCCCAGTGAGAACAAACCGAGTTGACCTAACCTCTCCTCAAAGGCCAGGATAAACCTCTTTTGTATCCTCTCCAAAGCATCCCCACCATTCTGCGATCAGAATTGTACACAGTATACTAAATGAGGCCAAACTAATGTTCTATATTGCTGCAGTATGACCTGCAAATTTTTATGCCCCAACCGATAAGGAGGAAACAAAATGTATCATAGAATCGGCACAGAGAGAGGTTATTCATTCTGCCGTGCTCCTTGCGGAATAACTCAGCCAGCCATATTCTGCACCTTTTTTTCTATGGCCCTGAAAATATTTTCTCCTCAAAGAATTACCTCATTCCTTATTTCTTTGAAAATCAGTACAGAATACTGATTAGAATGCGAGTTTTTACAGCTAATCAAATCTTAAAGATGTAAACCATGTGAGTGGAGATAGCATTAAGCATAGGTTAAAGAGATGTGTATTGTCTCCAGCCAGTACAGTAAGTGAGTTGTAGTATTCTGTAAACTATGTGTGCCTTTATATGATCAGAACTCTACACTCACCTGATGAAGGGGCAGAGCCCCAAAAGCTTGTGGTGTTTACCAGCAAATAAACCTGTTGGACTTTAACCTGGTGTTGTGAGACTTCTTACTGTGTTTATCCCAGTCCAACGCCGGCATCTCCACATCATAATTCTGCATTCCCAGAAAGAAAGAGAGTGGGAGAGTTGGGCTGGGGAAATGCAGAACAGGAAGAGGTATTCAAGAGGGAAACATCCAGGGGAAAACAGATGCAAGTTCCGGCACACTGACTGATTATACTGTCCTGTTCTCTCTCTCTCTCCAGGGTATTGATGATTCGCCACAGATGGCATTTGCACTGAATCAGGAGCCAAAGCCGGTGAAGGAAAAGAAGGAAGATGAAGGGGGAGATGCTCGGATGCAAGATGAAGAATTTGCCATCCGGATAGGTAGAGGCGGATTATCAGCAGGCAAGCATCGTGTCATATGCCAACAAACGCAAACATTTAAACAAGTTTTAAATAAGGGAACATATATTAAAAAAAAAGTTTGCTTAAATGGCAATTTAAGGTTTTCGTTGTAGTTTCTGGTGGTTCTGCTGCTGAAGCTTAATTTAATCATGAAATTCTTCTTTTCTTTGGCTGCTGACTGTTTTCTAATATATCCTTGTCTATATAACTAATGTGGTGTATGATCAGCTTTGTGTTGAGGGGCACTATCAAAGCTTTTGTTCTGTCTCCTCCTATCCATAATTGGAGTAAGGTTTTCTTTACACCACCCATGTCTTTGCAGAGTGAAGGTCAGAAATAATTGGAAGGCGCTAAAAGTTGTCATCAAATTGGCAAGATTGTGATTGCTCACTCTGAAATATAAATTTTCAGAACTAAAGAGCATTTTTTTAATATTGGTACAAAAATGGATTTTCTTGCAAATCCAATGGAGTAGTGGAAAATTAATTAATAATCATTGCAAAATGACTGATTTTAGTTCACGTTCCCATCTTAGATTCCTGAAAGTGGTTCGCTTAAAGTCTGCTGTTAATTTTGTTGAAACTGGGATGTTTTTGTGCTGATGGGTGCCCTGTGAATGGGCTGGGAGCTGAAAAATCATAGCTCCGAACAGGAAACTGATGTAAAATCAAAAGCTTGGACCCGCAGTCACATTAATAAGTTTCTGAATAAGTTACAATTTTAGAAGAAATCTCGGGAAGTAAGGTAATGTAAGGCTTGGGTCTGGTAAGCCATGGAGTGCACAGTCCTGCAAGCGCGTTAGAATGGGTTTTGATTCTAATTGCAGGTTAAAGGGATGATGCTTTATTGCAAAAATTCGAACATTGTATGTAGAAAAGATGAATATAATGTCTAGGTAGTTTCTAGAATGTTACAGCAGAAGCTCAAGATATGCCTTTAAAGGTGCAGTTTTTACAAATGTGTGGAGGCATATGCTCCCTTACAGTTTAAAGACACCATCCTGGAGTTTCAATTGCAGCCACAGAAATGCCTGTCTGTGCCTCTAATTAGTGAATCCCCCTTTACTGCATGCGTCTGAAAGTTTTATACTTACAGACAAGTCTGGTGTTTTGGCATACGAAGCCGCCCTATGGTTTACAGTAAAAGAATTTGCAAGTTTGCATGACAAATAATTTTGTCACACTGACCCTATTAATCAAGTTGTACTCATGTTTTGGAGTCAGCGTATCAGCTGATCATCTGTGATGACTTTTCCGGGGACAACGTGGATAATTGTAGGTATAAATAGTGATGGATCTTTTAGATCAGGAACAGAATTGATTCAAATGATAAATAGCCATTGCAGAGTTTTTGTGAGAAAAATGTCACCGTGTCCAGAGCAGAATTACTGTTGCTGTATTTTGCATAACTTTGATGAATTGGCCAATGAATATATAAATGTGCTACCTGCTCAGGCATTTATAATGATCATGAGTTGGAATAACTGAGGGGTGGAATGGCGCATGCTCAAAATATATGATTATTTATGAGCATGCATAGTAGCAAAATCCTGTAACTAGTGGTAAAATCCTGCAGGCATTTTGAATGGAGGCTAGTTTAATGTTCATCAGCATTCAAGAGGCTTCAAGGTGAGAGAGGGAACGTTTTGGGGAGGTGTGCGCACAAAATGTTTCACACAGAGGGTAGTGGGTGCTTGCCAGTGGAGATGATGGAAGCAGACACATTAACAACGTTCAAGGCATACCTTGATGGGAGGTGAACAGAGGGATAGAAACCACGTATGGGTGATAAGTAGTGGGTCTAAATAAGGATTAGGAATCTGTGCAGGTTGGTAGGCCGAAGGACCTATTCCTGTGCTGTATTGTTCTTAAAACAGAAGCAATGGATACATGAATGGGTCATTTTGACAATCAATAAGATGATGCTTGACCTCAACTCTACTCTCCCTGCATGACCCACATCTCCCATGTTTTGCTAAGTATCCAAAAATCTGTTGATCTCTTAACTTTTTATTTTGGTTCATTCGTGGGACATGGGCGTCGCTGGCTGGCCAGCATTTATTGCCCATCCCTTATTGCTTGAGGGCAGTTGTGAGCCAATCCTATTGTGTGGTTCTGGAGTCACATGTCGGCCAGACCAGGTAAAGACTTCCTTCCCCAAAGGACATTAGTGAACTGGATGATGATTTCATGGTCATCATTAGATTCTTGATTCCAGATATTTTTTATTGAATTCAAATTCCACCGTCTGCCATGGCGGGATTTGAACCCGGGTCCCCGGAACATTAGCTGAGTTTCTGGATTGATAGTCTAGTGATAATACCACTGGGTTGTTGCACTTGCATGTGCTGAGCAACTGAGTGTTCTCGGTCATTCTCGGTGGAGAATTTCAAAGTTCAAAACCGTTAGAATGAAGCTGTATCTCCTCATCTTGGTCCTAAGTGGGCTTTCAGAAAGGAGAAGAGACTGATTGACTTCCCTTTCAGCCTGATGCTTCTTAAATTTTGGAATGTTTGGAAAGAAATGCGGGACTTTCATGTGTCTGAAAGATTTTAAAACTAGTTTATTTTCACTTTAAGTAACCTTTGGTTTCATTTATGAACTGCTGTAACCGTGTAGAATTTGCTGGCACATTCCCTTGTGTCTTTTGCTAGCTGTTTGACCATCAGGACGTTTACAACTTAAAGCAGCTAGTTGATGCGAAAGAAGAACAGAAAATGCTGGATAAACTCAGCAGACCTGCAAGTACTTGTGGAGACAAGAAACAGAGTTGACTCTTTTACAGAACAATGAGATTACACAGTTCACAGATAAATTTGCTGTTACGTTTAGAATGTGAAGAGGCAATGTCATAATGGTATCATCACTAGAGTATTAGCCCAGGCACTCAGCTAATGTTCCAGGGACCCAGATTCGAATCCCGCCATGGTAACTGGTGGAATTTGAATTTAATAAAAAAAAAATGAGAATCTTCTAATGACCATGAATCAATTGTCAGAAAAACCCATCTGGTTCACTAATGTCCTTTAAGGAAGGAAATCCTCTATCCCCTCGTACTCAAGTGCTGGCTCAGACAGTCCCACACAAGCATTGGGGTGATCTGCTCCCCGTGGATAAAGAGACCAACACACAAACACTTGGCAATGGACTCCCCATGAATAAGAAGACCATCCCCCTCGCCTTGCAAGCATCATATCACCCCCAAACCCCTGTTCCCCTCCACCCACACACGCACAAGAATTGGGGTTAACCATCTGCCCAAACCTAAAGAGAGCCCCTCCCAATGGAATTCCCCAGAGGGGCTCCCATCACATTGCGTAGGCATGTCCCTGTCCCCTCAGAAACTGTACTTATCTCTGCACCCTGCTTGGGTTCCCTTTGCCTACTTCATGATTTTAAATTCGTCTTATAAACCTCATCAAGGTCATGTCACCCAGTAAAAGGGGATTTCTAAATGTGAGGGGACCATATTGTGAGGAAGCCTGCAGTTCATATCAAAGTATATTGAAACGAGTTATGTCACCGGCGAAGGGTGGGAAAAGCCAGAAAATAAGATCTCGCTGACAAGAATCCCATTTTCCGATTCTCGAAAGATTTTGCGCCCATGTCTCCGTTTATGCTCAAGGTGAACATGGGTGCAAAATTGCCCCCAATGGCTGAGTTCTCTTCAAGTCATAATGATTGATGGTTATTTAAAACTGGGAGATTTTAGATGGGTCCATGTGGGCTCATTACTTTCAGCTGCCAGCTACAAAGGAATACTTCTGAGTGGAGACATCTTACTGGAAATAGTAAGGTTTTAAGCCAGAAACATGAATAGTTCAGTGGAATGACCGGTGGATATTTTCCTGACAGACATTTCTGAGTATTATTACCTAGGTTGTCCTTTGTTCTGCCATTAAAACATTCTAATCTTTTAAGTTGCCGCTATTGGGACCCATCCTAGCCATGGTCACCACCATTTACATTCGCTTTGTCCTTTTGTCCATGACATCTTTGTCAATCTTGCCCTAGCCTGTGCCTATTGCTAGCCTTCTACTTGGCCCTCACCCTCGCCTACAGAAGTGTAAATTTCATCTTATTTCTGGCCGTCTTCGGCTCTGACCATGAGTTATCGTGAGTCGGCGTTAGTTCTGTTCCCTCTCAACACTTGCTGCCAGACCTGCTGAGATTTTCCAGCATTTTCTGTTATTTTTACCCAAGTGATTTCCCCCTTAATTTGGTCCTTCACGTTTTGCCATCACAGAATGAAAGCTATACGTTCTGAAATTGTGAAAGCTGTTGTTATCAGCCTGCGTCTTTGCCTATTAAGCCCATTACCTGCTTCCATCTGTTTGGAATCAGCAGCGTAGCTGACTGGCTTTTAACCCAACTGTTCTGTTCAGTTCAGTTCTCTTTGCAGGCTGCTAATTGTCCAGATAAACATCCCCCGCTGAAATGCTGAAGTGTTTTCTGTCAGATTCTGAAGAATGTGATACTCATTTTTTTGTATTTAATTTGATTTGCTGTATTCACAGCTTTTGCGTTTTACTTCTCATTTTGTGCATTTATTGGCATTTTGTGGCCGACTATAATTAAGTGCGAACACTCCAGCACCACATCCTATTTTGTTGTTAAACACAACTAATTCCATTAGTGTAGTGATTGGAATTCCTAAAATGAAGGCAGTTAGTACATTCATTCAACAGGGCGAGAAGCTGATTTAAAAAAATAAAAGCGCTTGTAAGAGAATGAACCTTCATAGAAGGCAACAACTGGGTACACTGCAGAAAGATCCTTTGAGGAAAATAATTTAAATGAATACATTTTAGTTTTGTGATTATAAATAGCTTTGGTGGACACCATGACTAAATATAATTTGGAGAAGCAGAGATCAGCCAAGATTCTTGCTTCTGATCGAATGAACCCAATTTGAGGCACTTGTCTAGAAGGCAGGTGAGGGCAGGATTGGCCTCGGTAATGAAGCCCTGTTGGCACAGACCCTTAGCAAAATAGGAAAGCATGGCAGAGAAGAAATGCAGAAGCTGGAAAAATGTTCATTTTACATTTCCAACCAGTGAAAAGCTGCTTACAATCCACTGCCTAAACAGAATGCACAGCAGCGACTAGAAAATGAACCAATTTGTATAACTGATTTGGCCCATCGTGTCTGTACCAAGCACAATCCCACTAAGGCCCCATTCCCGTAACCCTAATCTCCCTGACACTAGGGTCAATTTAGCATGGTCATTCAACCTAACTCTCTCACATCTTTGGGCTGTGGGAGAGAGCCGGAGGAAACCCACCCAGACACAAGGAGAATGTGCAAACTCCATTCAGACAGTGACCCAAACCAGAAATCGTATCTGGGTCTCTGGTGCTGTGAGGCATCGATGCCAAACACTGCTCCACTTAACTTTTTTATTGTGAACTGGGGTTGGCCTTCAGCCAAAGTTACTGCAATGAATTAAAGTAAATCGATGGAGAGGAGTCAGCATGAACAGGCCGGAGAGTCAATGGGCTCACTGCTTGCCTCTTAGTTCATTCGAACGTGATGAATGGCATCTAACCCTGTGAGCAAACAGCCCCGTTGTGTGAGCAATTAATAAAGTATATATATTAATTTAAAAGATTAATAAAAACGCACACAAATGACAAGAACAACCAAAATACATTGAAAGATAACCGATACACACAAAGTTTTACATAAACTATCCCTTGGTCCCCAAGTCCCTACATTGCCTGAACTCTGAGAAACCCCTTTTCACAAACAAAATCCAGTATTAAATAACTCTTTTGGCTAAATCCAACAAATAATTACCCCACACAAGGTGAGGTGGCCACATCTAGGAAATTGTCTTTTGGTTTAGCGAGGGCGGAAAATGGCTGCTTCTCTCACAAGACTATCGGCTGGATTTCTTGTTAGAGAATTGGGGATAAGGGGCCCAGGGAAAGCGGGGACCAGATTATCATACTAAAATCATCGTTGAGATATGTTTTGTCAATATTGAGGCAGATTCTCCCTGTTCCCGGGATTCTTTGACCCTTTGGCACAGCGGGAACCTGGCGTGAATCATTACTGATCTCCACAAATGGAGATCAGGCATGATGGCTACACTGGGTAAGTGGGTTTGGGGGGGAGGGGGTCACTGGGTCGTTGAAGTCCCTGGATGGTCTGGGAAATGGCTGGCCTCTGCCCACTTTGGGTGGTGAACCAACTTCCTTGACATGTGTAAAATTGGCATAAGATTAGTATTCAGGACAGGTGGCAAGGACTGCTCACAAGACATTTTCCCAAATTTTAAGACCCTGCCAGCTAGCCTGTCCATTCTGCCCTACAATCCTAACATTCACAACAGAGACAAGGTGAGGGAAACTGTATTCTTGTCAGATTTTGGAGCCTTGGGGATCCTGTATTGTAGTCATTGTCGGAAATGAAGAAGAGTGTTAATGATTTGATTTGATATATTATTATCACATGTATTAACATGCAATGCAAAGTATTGTTTCCTGCGCACTATACTGACAAAGCATACCATTTGTAGAGAAGGAAATGAGAGAGTGCAGAACATAGTGTTATAGTCGAAGCTAGGATGTAGAGAAAGATCAACTTAATGCAAGGTTGTCCATTCAAAAGTCTGTTAGCAACAGGGAAGAAGCTGTTCTTGAGTCGGTTGACATGTGACCTTAGACTTTTGAATCTTTTCCTGAAAGAAGAAGGTGGAAGAGAGAATGTCCAGGAAGCGTGGAGTCCTTAATTATGCTGGCTGCTTTGTCAAGGCGGCGGGCAGTATAGACAAAGTCAATGGATAGGAGGTTGGCTTGCATGATGGATTGGGCTATATTCATGACCATTTGTAGTTCCTTGTGGTCTTGGGCAGAGCAGGAGCCATACCAAGTTGTAACACAACCAGAAAGAATGCTTTCTATGGTGCATCTGTAAAAGTTGGTGAGAGTCGTGGCTGACATGCCAAATTCCCTTAGTCTTCTGAGGAAGTAGAGGCATTGGTGGGCTTTCTTAACTGTAGTGTTAGGTGAATGTAGATAGAAGGCCTTCAATCTGAGGCAAAAAACAGACTCTGGTTCGAAACCCACATCTTTGTTTTTCCCAAATAAAGTTGCAGAGTTGGTGCCATTTTTATGCTGTGTTACTGGAAGAGGATGACAGATGAATTGAGAAGAGGTCAGTGCGATGATTTACCGGTACAGGAGCTGGACAGGTTAAAGTGAGGCCCCATTGCTGCTTTCATTTAGGTTCTACTCTCTGCATCATTGGCTGACATGATGCCTTATTAAAAGAGAATTGATGTGAACAAACTTGTGACTAGCGCATGTGGAATTCTGGTGGGATAATTAGTAAATTCACTGTAGTGACAACTTAAGACAACAGTAGGAAAAGTAATTGATACCGCACTGTGGTACAGTGGAATTATGTTTCAGGCAGTAATTTGTGATAGTCTGAATGCTATTCCACAAGTAATGGTTGTAACATCACCATACCGAGGGGGGCTCCATTTATCCAATTACAGCAGCTGACAATTTCCCTGCAGTTTTGTCCTGGGAAATCCATATTAAGCTCGAAAGAAAATGATCTCCTTCAGTCAGGATTTTCATAAACTACAAATTAAGACGTCCTGTAATGCGCCGTCTTAATCAGTCATTCTCCAGCCATGCAGAAAATAACTCTTCTTGGCCACCAACTTAATGTAAATATACATATCCTTCTCTTAAAAACATTGTCATGTTCTGCTAATTGCTGGGAATTGAAAGATTCCAGCACAAAGCAAGTTTTAGATGGCTGCAATTCTATGCTGGGGACAGAACTGTATTTGGTGTTTTATTGTTGTCATTGCAAAATAGAAGAGCAATTTAAGTACTTCAGTTTAATAGCAGGATGTAGCTGTTGCAGTATTCAAGTAGCTTTAACTGCAGTGCATTATTTGGCTAGCTTTGAATAGAACCGGAAGTGTGATTATTCTACAATTCATGTAGAGTGTACAGTAAGATTTCCCCCCCTCCTTGCAAGGAGTAAAGGTGTAAAGGTACTTGTCTTTACTCTCAGTATCAATGGCGCTCAACAATCTGGATATTATTTCACTAAATATGAAACATCTTTATTAAATCTCTAATCAATAGTACATACTCACAGTGATACTGGTTGTTTCGGAATCTTGCAAGACAGAGTCTCTCCCAAGTGGTTAGTCCTTTGACATCTCCTGGCACAGCTTTGGAATGTCTGACCAGGCTTTTCTTACAGACTGCACCGTCAATGGGTGGATTTCTCCCAGTTTTTACACTAAGTGTGATGGCGGATATCTCCAGCAATGTCTGTCCTGCTGCTGATCAGGATAGCGGGATCCCGAGCCAGATTGTCAAACTCATTAATTATGCACAAGCACATTTCTCTCGGCATCACCCAGTGGGCTGTCATCCGCTAGTTATTCTGAAGGTTCGGACACCATCTCTAAATAGCAGTTCAGCACATCCGTATCGCAGGCCCTGCTGTCTTCACCGGACTGTGCAGGATGTCAGCAATTCAGAGGGGAAAGCCTCACAACCTCAAGAAGGTAGCTGTTCTTCAATTCAGTCACCCTCCTGCCAAGACCATTGCCTGTGAGGCATCCAAGTCCCACTTGGTCCTTTACCCATTGCATCTGATGTCTTCCTTCCAGTAAACAATGTGGTATCCCTTTAATCTCCTTGTTTGTGAGCTTTACAAGCAAGCTCATTGGTGTCCAATTTCCTTTCCTCTTGTACTATCTTTTGCCTTTGATGGGTTGTCTTTTTTACTCACCTACTTGCCCCTCTGTGTAACATAATGAGCCATCACCTTGCTCTCTGTGGCCCCCTCTCCATTCCTTGCACAGCTCTCCTTCTGCATTGCCCCGTTGTCACACTCCTTACTCCTCCAACCTCACATCACATTCCAACCCGGTTGAACTTTGGCCCTTTGTTGGGTGACTGAATGAGTCCTATAGTGCAATGCTGTGCAGATAAACACTGGTGTGTGGCACCAAAGGGAAGGAGACTCCCCAACCCCAGCCGCAGTACTGATCCAAGATGGTGACACAGGAGGGTCCGAGGGTCCATGGGTCCAACAGCATGATGTTGTCCGTTCAAACCAGCTTGGTATGGAGGAACCAGTTTGCCCTGGCACAGTGGTGAATAGTACATCAGGAACAGCATGGCACTGTAACAGAAAGTCATTGCATAACCCCTGATGAGTGTATGCCATTTATTAGCAGTCTGGTTTGATATTGGTGATATCCCCCGGCGTGATCCAAAATTGAAAAGCCTCACACGATGCTGGCGGGCAGCTGTTTTAATGAGTATTCATGAGATGCAAATGAATGCAAATAGCATTCACACTGCCTCACAGCAGGAAAAGTAATCCGCCATTAACCCATCATTGGGAGAACTGCAGTGAGAGTTTATGCTGGCAGTTTTCTGACTTTTGCCTCTTGCCCGATCTCTGTGCCTGCCTGCCACCAAACTTACTGCAGGTAGTTTGGGAGAATTCTACCAATGTCCTTGAGGGCTGTATCTTTGTACACCTTACTGACACTGGCACTTGGTTATAACGCAATTCTTTAAATTGGATCGTCCATTTGGGTTTTTAATTCCATTTTCCCCAACGAGGACCACCTCTGTGTGATCATGTCCTGCTGTCTGCAGGGAGGCTGTCTCCAGATGCGGGTCAAAGGTCAATAGTTGGCATGATTATTGTACCTTGGAGCAGGAAGAAAGCAGTTCACACTTTCCTGAATGGGCATTGTCTTTTTTAGCTCTTGTAGATCTGTGACAAAACACCACCTTAGGGACTTGCCCTGACATGTTTGGGTGTCTGCTTGTAGCTAAAACCATCCTAGCAATAATGTTTCCATTAAAATACTCACTCTGCAGCTCTGTCATCTTCCCAGCATGAGGCAAACTCTAACCACAGGACTCCACCAAAACCAACTTACGTTTACTAAGATGAAAAAAATAAAAGCAGGGTATTAAAAGTGATTAATACAATATAAAGATAAATAATGCCTTGGCTTACAGTTCAGATCTTGTATGAAATATTGGTACCAGTGTATGATTTCTGGAACAAATTTGGAATAATCTTCTGCTATCGCCATGCAGTAACTTTCATTTGCTGCTTCAATGAGATTTCACATTCTTATTATATGGTAAAAATCTACTGCACCTTTTGACAGCAATGTGTTGGAAGTGGCTGTCGTTATTAGAATACGTGTAGGTATTGCTCAGTTTAATGGCAGTCAGTGTACTCTTGTGGCACTCGGTTTGCTCAGTGATTCATGTAGCCAAATTCCATGTGTTATGGTTCAGGTTACAAACTCCAATACCAAAAAACTCCAATGTTTTTTGTAGCCCAAAATCATAAATTTTGGTTAGAATAAGCATGAGGTATTTCTGTTCAGGTGTGATTCAAATGACCCAGTAGGGAGCTTTTATCTAACAAAGTTAATTTAAGAATATAGCTAACATATATAGTAAGAAAATTAGCAAGAAATTTTATCAGTTACAAACAAAAAAAATCACTATAATGTATAACTCTTAATGAATATCTCTAAGATATTCCAATTAAAACCAAAATCCAATAAACAAAACCTTTTAAACAGATTTATCACTGCATAGGCTAATGCTCTTGTAATACTGGAACCCAATTCTATAGGTTGAATGCTGATTTCAAATGATCTTGAAAACTCAAAGCAGCTTGTTGTCTTTAAAACACAGATTCTTTACTGCAGGGTGGCAGACGAGGTGTACTTTCAGCTAACTGGTAAAACTTTTAAAATATAACAGAGAGAGACTTCTTTGAGCTATGCTTCCAACATTGCAGCCACAACAAGCCTAACAACAGTCCTTGTCACCTGAGCTCCAAACAGTTTCTTTCTATCTCTCCTCCGATCAATGACATCACCTAATGCCGTGAACTGCAGAGATCATGATTTAAAAAAAAACTTAAAGGGACACTAATGTCATACACATTTGATCATTGGCTGTTGAAAAGTGAAGGAGTGGAAAAATTGACTGACAATCTTATCCATGGCTAAATGGGGCAAAGTTGGCCAGGGTTCCTGATCGAGGATCTCATGTCTACAAAATGTTACTCTTCGTCATGTTTTTGTCATATTTTTCCTCACACTTTTGTCCTATCTGTTCCCATAATGAACTCAGATGCCCACGTTTCTAATATCGAATGGAATTCTGCGACACCCCACCCCCATCCTCCACAGCACCCCACAGCAGGTTTTCCCATATAAACCCACCGCTGATGGGATCTTTTTGTCCCGTTGAAGTCAATGGTGACCTACGTTCTTCACCTGTGACAGGAACCCATCGTGAGGGTTGACTTTGGTGGAACCAGAGAATCCTGCTGGGGCGAGGGCTGGAGAATTCTACCCATGAGCGGCCTGTGGTTTCCGCTACACTGCAATTCTATCCTCCTGCCAGTGGGGACACTATCACGGTTCTGATTTGTGCCTCCCATCTCTTTACCCTAACCTGTTATGATTCCAATTCCTTAGTTGCCCCAGATTTTCCAATGTGACTATAAAATATAATCAAAAACCGAAGAATCTATGACTTGAAAATGAAGACAAATTCTTCTACTCATTATCCTCTGCTTCATCTGAAGCCTCTGGAGATTGATGACTACTCTGAAATAATGGCTCTGTTTTGAGGTTTTTTAAAATTAATTTCTGGGACATGGGTGCTGCTGGCTGGCTACTTATTGCTCTTCTTCAGAGAGCAGTTGAGAGGCAACCACATTGTTATGGATCTGGAGTCTTATGTAGGCCAGACCAGATAAGGATGGCAGATTTCCTTCCTTTGAGGGTATTGGTGAACCAGTTGGGTTTTTCCGACAATTGACGATGATTTCATGGTCATCAGTAAATTCTTAATTTCAGATATTTTTTAATTGAATTCAAATTCCACCATCTGCCATGATGGGATTTGAACCCGGGTTTCAGAATTAACAGTCTAACGACAGTACCACCTGGCCATCGCCTCTCCACAAAAGGTGAGCCATGAAGTAACAGCACTCAACTCAGACTTAGTTACAGACCGTTCTCAGGTGATAGTGGTGGAAAGAATTTCAGTGCGAGAAGGGGACTGAGGCACAATGGGCCTTGACACGCTCTACAACATTCTGCAGCAGAGATAGAAAAGGCACATCTGTCACATGGTGCCGTGACTGGGAGCCAGGACCATGGAATCTGTCACAAGCTGCTGAAAGATTTATCATGTTAAAAATGTCATTGGAGCAAAAGATCAAATCGGATAAATTGGATCTGGACTATTGTAAAGAACTATAAATTTAGCAACATTTTTAAAAGTGGAGATTTTATCAGAGTAGTTTCAATAAAGCAAATTAGTGTATATTTTTTACAAAGGCAAATTATTTCAAAAGATGATTTTTAATACATATATATATATAAAAGTCTGATAAATCATGCTGAAAAGTTAAAAGGCTAAATTAGAAAGCTAAATCTTATTAAAACATCAAGTATTTTAAAAATCTGATAAATCTCACTAAATGCAATGGAGCATTTTGAAAATCCGGTCATTTGAATTTGAAGGGAGCTGAAAAATCTCAATCTTGCTCCAGCCACCAGTTTGAAAGTTCTCTTTCTGATAAGTAGGGTTTTTTAAAAAATCTAATTTTCACAAAGTGAGTCTCACTTAATGCACTCGAAGTTTTTGGTCAGAGTGATTCATTGTTAGTGGGCAATCCAAGCCCAAATTCTTGGTCTCTAGTTTTAAACAGCAGGTCAGGTCACTAATACTGTATAAACCCTCCTCCACAGCAGAGATTCTGTCCAGTCCTCATAACCTGGGCACAACCTGCGGATTTACAGACTGCGTACTTCTGGCAAGTTTTTTTTTCCTATTCATTCATGGAATGTTTTAAAATTTATTTATTCGCGTCACAAGTAGGCTTACAATAACACTGCAATGAAATTACTATAAAAATCCCGTGGTCGCCACATTCCAGCACCTGTTTGGGTACATTGAGGCAGAATTTAGCATGGCTATTGCATCTAACCAGCACATCTATCGGACTGATGGAAGAAACTGGAGCAGCTGGAGGAAACCCATGCAGACATGGGAAGAATGTGCAGACTCTGCACAGGCAGTGACCTAAGCCCAGGAATTGAACTCCAGACGCTGTGAAGCAGTAGTGTTAACCATTGTGCCACACTAGCTGGGCGAGCATTTGTTGCCCTTACCTAATTGCCTTTGAACTGTCTGGCTTGCTGGGCCATTTCAGAGGGGAGTCAATCATATTGCTGTGGATCTCGAGTCACATGTGGGATAAGAATGGCAAATTTCCTTTTCCAAAGGACTTTAATGATGCAGTTGAACTATTGCTGACAATTGAGAATAGTTTCATAGTCATCATTTGATTTTGAATCCAATAAATTATATAGTTTAGATTTCCTTGTTTTGTCATGATGGGATTCGAACCCTGGTCCCTTGATCCTTATTCTGCACCTCTGGATTACTTGCCCAATGACAATACCATAACTTCCTCATTGTCAGGTCTCTCTGCTGCACAACAATGTTGGATGCTGAATGCATCCCCATCATTGCTTATGCCAAATCTGGACCAATTTCTGTTGCCTTTATATATAGAGAGAGTGTGAAGCAATAGTTCCCTCTGTTAACATAAGACCATAAAATATTGGAACAAAATTAGACCATTTGGCCCATCAAGCTTGCTCAGTCATTCAGTCATGGCTAATATATTTCTCAACCCCACTCTTCTGCCTTTTCCTCCTTACCAATCAAGAATCTATCTATATTTGTCTTAAATACACTCAATGACCTAGGCTCCACAGCCTTCCCAGGCAATGAATTCTATAGATCCACCGTCCTCCTCATCTCGCTTCTAAAGGATTGTCCTTTTATCCTGAGGTGGCTTTTGATCTTAATCTCGCCTATTAATGAAAACATCTTCCCTAAGTCCACTCTATCCAGGCCTTTCAGTATTCTGTAAATTTCAATGAGGTCCCCCCTCATCCTTCTAAATTCCATTGAGTACAGACTCAGAGTCCTCAAATGCCTCTCATATAGAACACTACAGCACAAACAGGCCGTTTGACCCACAAGTTGTGTCAAGCCTTTCATTCCCAGATTCATTCTGATAAACCACCTCTGGACCCTCTCCAAACTAGCACAACCTTTCTTAGATATGAGGTCCAAAATTGCTCACAATATTCCAAATATGATCTGACCAAAATCTGATAAAGCCTCAGCAGTGCATTCCTGCTTATGTGTTCTAGTTCTCTTAAAATGAATGCTAGCATTGTGTTTGCCTTCCTAACCACCAACTCAACCTACAAATTAACCTTAAAAGAAGCCTGAACTAGGACTCCCAAGTCCCTTTGTGCTTCTGATTTCTGAATTCTCTCCCCATTTCGAAAATAGTCTACGCTTCTATTGTTTCCACTGAAGTGCATCACCTCACACTTCCCCACATTGTATTTAATACAATGTAAAGCTGGAAATTGCTTGTAGAATTTTTCTGGAGACAGAACTATTAAAGTAATGTGTCTCATTTTGCAAGCTTGTGTTAAAAGAGTGTCAAGTTAGGTGCAATTGGGGAATCTTTGGTTCAGTAATATTCTGAAGTGTGATTTACCATTGTGAAATTAAAAAAAAGGTTTGTCTCTATTATGGCAAGTGTTGCAAAACGGTACAGTTAGCTTGTGTGAAATTTTGTATGCCTTGAAGTGAAAGATAAATAAAGATCAGACATGGATAAAGATGAGCACGAGAGAATAAATTCGAGGAGACGGCCAGTTGATATTGAGACGCAGGGATAAAATGGCTAGAAATATATAGAAAGAATTGAAACTTGAGCAAGAATCTGAAGAGCAGAAAGAAGGATGGCATTAATTCACGAAAGTTAAAGTAAAGTTTACTTATTAGTATCACAAGTAGGCTTACATACACACTGCAATGAAGTTACTGTGAAAGTTCTCAAGTTGCCACACTCTGGTGCCTAGTCAGATACATTCGGAGAAAATTTGGCATGGCTAATGCACCTAATGTGAACTGCAGTAGGAAACTGGAGCAGAAGAAACCCATGCAGACAAGGAGAGACGCTCAAACTCCACAGTGACCCAAACAGCGAATCGAAACTGGATCTCTGACGCTGTGAGGCAGCAGTGCTGACCACTGTGCCACAGAGTTGCTCCACGAAGTAGTAAAAGAAATACTAGGGATACCTGGGGAATGAATACGTGACACAAAACACACAGACAAAAATAGATTAGGTTTATTTTGCACGCAAACTAATTATGATATTCATACTCTCAGGATGAAATTTTCTGGCTGCACTCACCCCAAGACCGGAAAATCCCGTTGGAGGTCAACAGACCCTTGCATGGCCCTGTCCCGCCCGCTGTGATTCCTGTGGCAGGTGGGATGAGAAAATTCCATCCTCAGGATCTGGGAGATTGGCTTTTCCTCTATCTTAAACTTCCTGTTTAAGATAGAGGAAACTTTGAGACTTGGACAAGTTGCAGAGCTGGGCCGAGAGGTGGCAAATGGAGTTTAATGTGGAAAAGTGTGAGGTAATGCACTATGGCAGAAATAATAAATGTGTAGAGTATAGGGCTAATGGTAGGATTCTTAGTAGTCTTGATGAACAGAGGGATCTTGGTGTGTATGTGCATAGATCCCTGAAAGTAGGCAGTCAAGTCGAGAAGGTTGTTAAGAAGGCATATGGAGTCTTAGCTTTTATTGGTAGGGGGATTGAATTTCGGAGCCGCAACGTCATGTTGCAACTGTACAAAACTCTAGTGCGGCCGCACTTGGAGTATTGTGTGCAGTTCTGGTCCCCGCATTATAAGAAAGATGTGGAGGCATTGGAGAGGGTACAGAGGAGGTTTACCAGGATGTTGCCTGGTATGGAGGGCAGGTCTTATGAAGAGAGGCTGAGGGATTTGAGGTTGTTTTCGTTAGAAAGGAGGCGGCTAAGAGGGGACCTTATCGAAACATATAAGATGATTAGAGGTTTAGATAGGGTGGACAGTGATAGCCTTTTTCCTAGGATGGAGAAAGCTAGCACGAGGGGACACAGCTTTAAATTAAGGGGTGATAGTTATAGGACGGATATCAGAGGTAGGTTCTTTACCCAAAGGGTGGTTCGGGAGTGGAATGCCCGGCCTGCAGCAGTTGTAGATGCGCCAAGTTTGGTGGCGTTTAAGAGGTTAGTTGATAAGTATATGGAAGAGAAGGGATTGGTTTAGTTTGGAGGGGCATTGCTTTTTATATTGGTCGGCGCAACATCGAAGGCCGAAGGGCCTGTTCTGTGCTGAAATGTTCTATGTTCTATGTTTTGCTTGTATGGCAGCTGACTTGTTTCTATCCTCTGTTCTCTCGTGATTTTACAACATTCTTTTCAAATGTATTGCAATTTGCAAGTTCAGCTGTTGTTGGCCTAACTAGGAGTAGTTTAAAATAATTTAATTTGCTTTGCCTAACATTTTCATTAACTGGGCTAACTTTGGAGCAAGATGATTTTACCATTTTGATACCCATCGATAGAAATTTCATGTTTTAGAAGTGTAATGGATGTTGAATTCATTATGATGAAGAATGGTAGTTTGTCCCTTATTTTTCTCCTTTTTGGACCAAGCATCACACTGACTGACATCAGACAAAGGATGCATTTAAAGCAGTTTTGGGCTGTATGTTTATATTGTATGAACGATGTCCTTTGAGAATAAGACTGACTGCATATAAATCGGGGTGACATTTTTGCTCTGATGTCTGATAGCTTGAGAGAAATCTTTAATAACTACCACATTATTATAACTGTGTTCTGTGACACAAGTCTACCAGCAGCCTAAACTGATTTCACTTAATGGAAAGTCTTTCTTCCCCAATTTGTGACTTTGCACTTTAAACTGCAGAGCAGGAGGAATATGGTGTCCATCAAGTATTTCCTTCATGTTTTTGAAATACATTTGCAGCCATTGTTTTTCCTACCTCATCTTTTCCCTCCTTCACCTTAAAGAATCTCACCTCTTGGCTGCCTGGGCTAAATTCTCCCATTCATTGTTGTCTCCTCTTTGTTAAAGGGCAAGATTGAATACGTTTCATGTCGCCATGCCAATAACTGTTAGTGCACGTTACATGTCAGGGACAGCCCTCCTCTTCCCAAAGTAGACTTCAGCAGGTCTGACAGCATCTGTGGAGAGAGAATAGAGCCAACGTTTCGAGTCTGGATGACACTTGGACAGAGACCCTTGTCTTCCAATTGGGCACTATACAGCCTTCTGGACTGAACATTGAGTTCAACAACTTTAGAGCATGAACTCTCCCTTCCACCTTCCCCCCACTTCCATTTATTTAATTTCATTTCTTCTCATGTCATTTATTCACTTTTGTCACCCTTCAATCTCACTCCATTTTTCCACATCTCCATCCTGTTCCCCCCCATCTCTTTCTCAGGGCAACTGCTACGTTCCCCAGGCAGTCCTTAGCAATTTGTACCTCTGTTTTGCCATTTGCACTTCCTGATCATTTAATAAACACTTGAGCACCTTTCTCAGCTGCCTTCATCGCCATTTGCATTTCCTTTGTCCAATTACAGCCCCAGCTCTGATGAAGAGGGTCACTCAGACTCAAAACATTGGCTCTATTCTCTTTCCACAGATGCTGCTGGACCTGCTGAGTTTCTCCAGCATTTTCTGCTTTTTGTGTGAGACTCCAGCAATCACAGTAATTTGCTTTTAACCAAAATAGACTTGTCTATTTTGTCAAATGGTGCCTTATTATTCGCAATATCAAATAGATATATGTAAAATTCTAAACTCACCCTAGGTAAGCCAACAGCTGCAGCTTGAAGCATGGATGCTTTCGATTTGCATTTCTTGATTCATTTTATGGATGTCACAATATATTACGTTGAGAGTGTGATGGTTATGTTCAGAAGCAATCAATTTTATTGAAAAGACCCAGTCATTTTCTGGCAAAATCAACATCAATTTGTCTACATTTGAGAGTTGACATTTTGCAGTCAATTTTCTATAGATCATTTTAAGCGTACTTCATTGAATGGGAAAAATTATTTGAAGTTATTGACTTAAAATTCCTGATGGATTTTTCATGCTGAAGGTTTCTCAACAAGATAGTTGTTCATATCTTAGGAAAAAATGTAATCCCTTTCAGAAATATAATTGCTGTTCGGCTTGTTTGGTGAGTTCTTCACCTGGAACATGTTTGCTTGAAATATTTCTCCCTATAATCTCTGGTTTTACTCTCAAGTGTTGGGATAAGTGACTGTGTTTCAATATTGTGACATCTCCTCAACATGCAAGATTTATTAACAAAATCTAAATCAAACCTTCCTGACCATCAAAGACACTGACAACTGTTAGAAAAGGAGCTCTTGCACGAATAATGTGAAGGTAATAAATTTTGTTCCTTTTCAAATTTAATTTTAATTGGGTCTACAATTTAATTTTCAAAATAAATGACACTTTGTGGTATATGGCACAGAATGTTACAAAATGCATGCAATTTTATTTTTACATGTCAACATATGCAAATGTTCTGTTTCAGAATTGTGATAGTTTGAAAGCTTTGTTGAAATGTTTGCCTGATCTAAATGCCCAGCTTTTCTAAAAGAAAAAAAAACACTGAAACTTTTTTTTTATTGGATACACCTTTTGAATGTGCGAAGTGAATTCTGAGCAAATATATTATTGTGTGAAGAAAATGTATTTACGCCAGCAACTTTGCCACACTCATTTTTTATATGTTCCTGCATATGCAAGGGAAAATGAGGTGAATACTTCCAATTGAGGGAACCTTTTTTGAGCCCAAAGTTTTGTTTTAACGTGTGCTGGAGAGCTGGTGTAACTTGGGCAGAATCTGCTGGAGTTAGACCAGCTTCCCAATGTACATCGAGTGGAACATGCTAGGACGCTCCTGAGAACTGAGCCTCTGTTGTCCACCCACTTAAAGCATGCCACTTCAGGATATTTCTGTTGCAAGGGTCTACAATATGGGCCTATGTGGGTACAATTGGGTCTACAATATGTTCATCCATTTATGACTGGGACATTATAACTGTAGACTAATGTTAGAAATACAGGTTTATAAAATAATTCCTTTTCTTCGTGCTAGCTATGTTGGGTGAACAAAAGGTTAGCGCGAATGTACGATAAATAATTAACAAGGTAAATTGAATACTTTCTCAGAAAGAGGATAGTATAAAAGTAGAAAAGTCTTGCTGCTACTGTACAAGTTGTGAAACTACACTTAGGTACTTAGTTTTGATCTCCTTATTTAAGGAGGGATGTACTTGCATTGG